>PVJX010021971.1:0-31209 GCA_004027295.1 Dolichotis patagonum | reverse complement strand
TTTAATTTTACCCTATTGATATAATTGCATGTATATTTGAGTGGGTAAGATGGATGACCATATTGTTGTTTTTGTCAGATCGTGGAGCAGGGCTGTTAACAGTCTCACTGTTTGAATGTCTACTTTACATGCTTTAACTTTGTAATTTGAGCAGCTATTTCCAAGAAGTCAGTATGTAATTAGTCAAGTAATAATTTCCCAGGTTTTACTGTTGTGCTTTTCCTTTTTTCCTTGGAATGCTGTATGGTTGCTACCTTTTATTCTGTTTTATTTTGTTTTGTTTTTTCCTCTTTAAATAAAATTATAAAAAAAAAAAAGAAAATTTATTGCAGTGAATTCCCACATCAGGAAAACAGAACAAACACAAATAAGCAACCTGATGCTACACCTCAAACATCTAGAAAAAGAAGAGCAAGTCAAGCCCAAAGCCAAAAGAAGGGAGGAAATTATAAAGATCAGAGCAGAAATCAATGCAATAGAGACTAAGAAAATAATACAAAGAATCAATGAATCAAAGAGTTGGTTCTAAAATGGATAAGCCCTTAGACAACCTTATTTAAGAAAGGAAAGAAAAAATTCAAATTCATGCAATAAGGAATGAAAAGGAAGGAATCACTACAGACTCTGTGAAAAGATCATCAGCATCTTTTTTGAAAACCTCTACTCTCATAAATTCGATAACACAGAAGAAATGGACAGATTCCTAGAAACATATGAACAACCAAAGCTGGGTCAGGAAGATGTAAAACTGCCGAATAGTCCAATTTCTATTAGTGAAATTGAAAATGTAATTAAGTCCTTACCAACAAAGAAAAGCTCAGGCCCAGATGGATTCACTGAGCAATTGTACAAGAAATTCAAAGAAGACTTAGTGCCAACACTCCTCAAACTCTTCAATAAAATCAAAAGGGAAGCAACTCTTCCTAACTCATTCCTGGAAGCAAATATTACTCTCATACCAAAACCTGAGAAAAACCCAACTAAAAAAGAGAACTATAGGCCAATTTCCCTAATGAACATAGATGCAAAAATTCTCAATAAAATATTGGCAAACAGAATGCAGCAAATCATCAAGAAGATCATACACCACAACCAAGTGGGATTCATCCCAGGAATGTAGGGATGGTTCAACACACTTAAATCAATAAATGTAATTCACCATATCAATAGAGCCAAAAGTAAGAATCTCATGATCATTTCTATAGATGCAGAAAAACCTTTGATAAGGTCAAATCATAGCATAGCATAGAATAGCAAAGGCAATTCTAAGCAGCAAAGGCAAGGCAGGAGGAATCACAATCCCTGACTTGAAATTATACTATAAAGCTACTGTAATAAAATCACATGGTACTGGAATAAAAACAGACCTGATAATAAATGAAATAGATTAGAAGATACAACTACAACTACACATTCAGCCACCTTATCTTTAATAAAGAAGCCAAACAAGTCCACTGGAGAAAGATAGTCTCCTTAATAGATGGTGCTGGAAAAATTGGCTCTCCACATGCCAAAAACTAAAACTAAACCCATGCCTATCACCATGTACTAAATTAAAGTTGAAATGAGTAAAAGACCTAAATATTAAAACAGAGACACTAAATCTGTTGGAAGACAAAGTAGGTAAAAATCTCGAAGATATAGGGGTAGGTAGAGAATACATGAACAAAAATCAAAATGCACGGGAAATACTTCCCAGAATCAATAACTGGGATCATGTCTTATTAAAGAGTTTCTGCATGTCAAAAGTAATCTCCAGCATAGTGAAAAGAAAACCCACACATTGGGAAAAACCCTTAGTGAACTATCCCTCAAACAAAGGACTTCTGTCTAGAACTTATAAAGAATTTTTAAAAATCAGACCAGTGAAATTCAAGGACCCAATCCAAAAATGGGCATCTGAAGTGAATACAGTTCTCAAATGAAGAAATATGAATGGCAAATAAATACATGAAAAAACATTCATCATCATTAGTTATTAGAGAAATGCAAATTAAAACCACACTGAGATTCCATCTCACTCCAGAAAGAATGGCCAGGATAGAAAAAACTACCAACAACAAGTGCTGGAGAGGCTTCAGGGAAAAAGGAACTCTTCTACACTGTTGGTGGGAGTGTAGACTGGTGCAACCACTGTGGAGGTCAGTCTGGAGATTCCTCAAAAAGCTGGGTTTGGAAGTCCCATTTCACTCAGCTATTCCACTTCTGGGAATATTCCCAGAAGAACTGAAAACATCATACCACAGTGATATATGTGCACCCATGTTTATAGCAGCACAGTTTGTAATAGCCAGATCTTGGAAACAACCTAAGTGCCCATCAACTGAGGAATGGATATAAAAGTTGTGATATTTTTATACAATGGAGTACTACTCAGCTATAAAGAATGATCACATTGAGATATTTATAAATAAATGGATGCAACTTGAGACCATACTCATAAGTGAAATAAATAAAACTCTCATGTGTAAGTACCGTATAGTCTCCCTAGTGTAAAAAATGATGAGTACATAAGATTTTATGGTAATCAGGGTTCCCCATTGTCTTGCTTTGAAGTCTTATAATGTTTTCATTCTTTGGTTGGGATGGTTTTATTCTGTTTTGTTTGATTTTGTTATGTGTGATGGTATGAAAAGCTACTTTGAAGAAACCAAGACATTATGGCAGCTATTGCTGATTTAATATCATCTTGCTTTGAAGTCCTACCATGCTTTTGTTCTCCTGTTTCCATTGGTTCTACCATGTTGTATCTTATTGGATTTTAATATGTGTGATAGTATAAACAATTTTTAAGGAAAATTAGATATTATAGTAGCCATTGTTCATTATCAGTTATTTGGTTTTGAATGTCCTGTAATACTGTCATTCTCTTGAATGGTTTTATACTATTTTGTATGTTTGATACTATTGTGTGTGAAGGTATGCTCAACTATTTCAAAAAGAGACATTACAGTAGCTACTGTTGATATCTGGTTATCTTCTCATGAAGTGCTGTGTTGCTTGCATTGTTTTGTTCTGATTTGCTTTGTTCTGTTCTCTTTTGTTTTATTCTCTGTAAAATAAAAAAGAGTCAACAACTGGGATCTCATCTTATTAAAAAGCTTTTGCACTTCAAAAGAAATCACCAACAAAATGAAACAAAAACCCACAGAGTGAGAAAGAATTTTAGCCAGCCATACTTCAGACAAAGGACTTATATACAGAATATATAAAGAATTGAAAAACATCAATTCCCCCAAATTCAAAGACCTTTTTCAAAACTGGGCATCTGAGATGAACACACATTTCTCAAATGGCAAATAAATACATAAAGAAATGTTCACCATTGCTGGTTATTCGAGAAATACAAATTAAAATGGCATTGAGATTTCATCTCCCTCCAGAAAGAATGGCTGCCATCAGGAAATCAACTGATAACAAATGTTGACGAGGCTGCAGGGAAAAAGGAACACTTCTCCACTGTTGGTGGGAGTGTAGACTGGTGCAACCACTATGGAAATCAGTAGGGAGCTTCATCAAAAAAACTAGGACTGGAAACTCCATTCAATCCAGCTATTCCCTTCCTGGGTATTTTCCCAGAAAAATTGAAAAGATCATATCACAGTGGTATATGTGCACCCATGTTTATAGCAGCACAATTTGTAGTAGTTAAATCTTGGAAACAACCAAAATGCCCATCAGCCACAGAATGGTGAAAAAGATGTGCTATTTTTATACAATTGAATATTACTCAGCTATAAAAAAGGATGATCTTGAGGCTTTTGTGGCTAAATGGAGGCAACTTGAGATTATCTCATAAGGGAAATAAATAAAACTCATATTTGTAAATATCACATTGTATCTCTATACATAAAAAAGATATGGCATTTTTATACGATGGACTACTACTCAGCTATAAAGAATGATTACACTGAGATATTTATAAATAATAATAAAAATAAATAATAATAATAAAAAACTGAAAAAGTAATAAGATCCAAAATGTATAATAGATAATGTAACAATGAAAGGGAAAAAAAGTGCTCTAAAGGATATAACTGCATGTATGTTTAAGTGTGCAAGATAGATAACCATACTACTAAGTTTTTGTTAGTTCATCAAACAGAATAGTTTGTACTGTCATTGTTTAATTATACACTTTTTAGGCTTTGATTTTGTAACTTGAACAACTACTTCTAAGATGACTATATGTAATTTATCAACTAGTGATTTCTTACTTTTTTTTTGAAATTCCATATTATTTCTACCCTTTCTTCTGTTTTGCTTTTTTTCTCTAAAAAAAAAAGACTTAAATTAGCAAATACCTGGTCTGTCTGTGAGGAAAAAAGAGCAATTTCAGGAATCAAATTTTCAGAGAAAAATTTCAGAGTGATTAGAAGAATTCTGAGTTATCCATGTGAATAACTTGTGCCAATAATTTCAAAAATATGGATCCAAGTGGGCAAGTTTATAGCAAATATGAGTATTAAAATCACATAATTAAAATCTTTCCTACCCTAGATGCTTATCTAGTAAATTCTGTCAGATGCTTAAAGAAATAATCCATCGATCTGACATAAACTGTTTCAGAGAATAGAAAAGAAATAATTTCCCAACTAAGTTTTAAGACCCAATGTAACTTTGATGTCAAACCAGATTAGAACATGCAAAAAAAATATAGCATAGTACAGTACTTTTTCAGATGAAAACACATGGAAAATTTTACAAATAAATAAAAGAGTCAAGAGCAGTGATAAAAAGAGTATGTCATAACTAAATTCAGCGAGATTAAATGGAAGAGAAAAGAAGTTCCTTGCTACTTATTTTTTATTTAAGCATCTTTCAGGAAGATATTAAGGTGCTTCAAAAGGGGAGACTTAGGGTTCCGATCTGCATTTTAAAAAGAGCCTCAGGATGACCACAGGACGAAGAGGAAGGGGGGTGACTGCGAGGATCAGCACAACTCCTCACACCTTTTTCAGAGGTCCCCTTTCACCCAGCGCTGAAGGGGGAGAGCAGGAGGACCCAGGCAATGGAGTGAACCCTGGAGGAAGCGGTGTCAGCCGCACTCTCTGTCCCTAATTTCATTAGCACCAGAGAATCTTCAGGTAACCAGATCAGGTAGTGTTCTCTGTGGAAATTCTTCTATGGAAGCATATGTATGACGCGGACTAGACGACTGTCTCCAAACCAAAATACAGGAAAGGTCTACACACTACAGCGTCTGCCTACTCATCAGTTTGTACAACTAGCTTCTCCTCTCCTTCATGAAGTCAAAACTGGCTGTTCCTAGGCTTTTCCTCCTCAAAACCAGTTATACCAGTTACAGTACTCCACTCCTACAGCGAGAGTTTTAAAGACTATTTTCCCACACTTGCAAAGTTAGAAATCTACCTTGTTATAACCATGCAACAGGGAAATGAGGAAGCATGTAAGTAGAAGCTCAGACTCACTATTAACTGGAGAAAAATTAACTAAAATGAACTCTTACTGCATAACTGTCTTACCAAGAGACTTAAACATCCGAGAGTGGGACTACGGGAAGAAGAAAGAACTCATACACTGAAGACGAGATTGAACACTGGTCTGGCCATCCTGGCTTACATGTGTTAACACCCTTAGAGCTGAGAGGTGTCTATTCATCAAGCCAGAAATTTCACTTCTGAGTTAGAAACCACACAGTCTGCAAATCCTCTGCGATAAAAAAATCAAATTTTCTAATTTTTTTTCCTGTCTGTTAAGGATCAGTTTATAAATATAATAAAAATGAATTACTAAAATAAAAATTTTAAATAGACATAACATGCATGCGTGAGGATTCGTTATTATCAATCCAATAAACAAAAGGCATTCTGCTAATTGCTATTAACCCTCCACAATGTTTATGCTCAGTTCTGTGATCCTCTGGTGCTAATGAAATTAGGGACAGATTATGAATCAGTAATGGTTTATAGTCCATGATCTGAGAAGCACTGCTGCTGATACTGTGTGACACAGAACAGAGGGGGAAAGCACGTGGCAGCACTGCTTCAAATATGAAAAACACATTCCAGTGCACTGTCGTAGGAGAAAATAGGTCATCACACACCATACAGTGAAATGCAACCTAACAGTTAAAATGAGCATGCTAGACCTCATACATTCACAAGGATAAACCTTGAAACTAAGATCTTAAGTGAAGAAAATTGCCAATGGATCTTTAGGGTATGTTGCCATTTATGTGTTTCAAAAATACTCAAAGCAACATTATAATAAAGTTTTCTGTATCTGGTAAATGTACTAAAATTAATGAATGGAAGATTATGTATCAACTTAGGATAAATATTTTCCTCTGGGAAGTGTGAAAAGAAATATGGAATTAGGGAATATTGATTTTTACCTGTAATGTTTTATTTATTTCTATAAAAATTGAAGTAGCTATCATATAATGCAAGTATCTGTTATGTCCTAATACAGGTATATGTTTGTCATGTTATTTCCTATTTTAAAAGAATGTTTGAATAATTTCATAATTTTTAATTTAAAAAGACAATGGGGGCTTAGGGTGGAGCTCAGCATCAGAATGCTTGCCTTGCATGTATGAGTATTTGGCTTTGGTTCCCACCACCACAACATATGTATTTTCTTTCTTTCTTTCTTTCTTTCTTTCTTTCTTTCTTTCTTTCTTTCTTTCTTTCCTTCCTTCCTTCCTTCCTTCCTTCCTTCCTTCTCTCTTTCTTTTTTTGACAGTGTCTTGCTGTGTAGTGCAGATTGGCCTTGAACTCACTATGTAGCCCAGAAACTCAAGGCAATCATCCTGCCTCAGCCTCTCGAGTGCTGGCTCACAAGCATGCAGCACCATGCCTAGCTTCTCTGTATCTTTGATATATTGAAATAACCTTATTTTTAAGTACTATAGTTTATTTGTTCAGGATACATGTAGTTTTGGAGAGAGAGAATTAATTTTTTGCTTCTAGTTTCAAAATTCCTACTTAGAACTGAAATACCTCACAGATTTAGCAAGATCAGTGGAATAAACTGCCCTCTTTCAACCCAGGAAACTTGCATCCCAGTCCTAGCACTTGAGGTACTAATGTGTGTGAATTTAGGGACTTACATGCCACCTACTCTGACTTCCTCATTATGAAAAAGACTAGCTTAGAGAGGCAGAGAGCTGGCCAAGCAAGCAAGCTGGCCATAGGTAGAACTGAGACAGGGTTGAACATCTTCTCCATTAGAAAACTCACAAGGCATCTAGAAACTAATGAACAATCAATCAGAAAACAGAAAATGGTGTTGTGTTATCCTTCTACTTTCTATAGGTCTAGCTGTCAGGTGCTACGCTGCATGTGGTCCTGCCTTCTTTGGATCCAGTGGAGGTCATGAGAAGCCCATGGGAAGTGGGAGGAAAAGCCTAGCTTGGAGTCAGGTAGAACTTGGTATTTTGTGCTGTGAGTCTGTGACCCTGGGCCCAAGTTTACTCTCTTGAGAGTGTGGAGAGTAATAAATATAAAGCATACATAGGGTCTGTGTTACATGGCAAATGTGAAGAATGGCTAATAAATTTTCTTTCCCTTCTTTAACTATTAAAACACAGAACATAAAATGCCTGCATGTCTGCCTTGGGGTGTTGAGCCAGATGTGTAAAGATACCAGACCAACAGAGTGAGCTACGCTGCAGTGACTGCATGAGCCACTATGTTGCCATCTGTCTTGGTTACTTTTCTCTTGTTATTGAGACAAAATACCTGATGCTCAAAATTAGGGAAAGGAAAGTTTATTTCTTATAATTTTGGAGGCTTCGGTCCATACTCAGCTGGTTCCAAGGCAGAGAGGCATGGCAGGGCTGCCATTTATGGCCCCCACAAAACAGCAAGAGTGAATCACACAAAAAGAAAAAAGACCCACCTTCTTCCTGCCCTTACACTGTATGTCAGCTCCACCCCTGGGTGAATGTAGCACTCACAGCACCAATCACAGTGCTGGACAATGAACCAATCAAGAACACTGGATTCAGCCATGTCTGTGATTGTATGAGGCTTGGGAGGGGCATCCAAACACAAACCATAACATTCCACCCATGGTTCCCCAAAGACTCATGCACATCCTTTATGCAAAAGACATTTAGTCCATCTCCAAGAGTTGCCAAAGTTCTAACGGTTTCAGCATTGCTGAAAAGTCCAAGTCCCAAGTCTCCTCTTAGATCTAAGACAAACCTTAGCTGCTAGCTCCTGTACAAATGAAAACAAAGCTAAACAGTTCCAACATACAATGGCACAAGATAAACATTACCATTCCAAAGTTACAAATAGGAGAATGCAAATCATTGGAACCAAAGCAAGGCCAAAATCCAGCAGAGAAAACATTAAATTCCTGAGTTCCATGCTCAGCATCTGAAGCAGTCTGGTTGCAAGCTCCAAAAGGCTCGAGAGACTCCGTCCCCACCACACTTCCAAGGGTTTCTGCTCCCACAGCTTCTCTCTTAAGCCCATCCTGCTCAGTCTTGGCAGCTTTCCTTGGATAATCCATGTTCCTGGCTTTTCCAAACTTCTGGGTTCCCACTTACAGCTTCACATACTGCCCTCTCAGGGGCACACGGCTTGGCCTCCCAGGCCTTCTGAAATCAGGGTGGAAGCCTTTTTAACCTCAGAACCTTTGCATTCTGTATGCACCCAAACCCAGCGCTGTGTGGACGATGCTGCCAGCTGGAGCAGTAGCCAGACTTTCCACTCTCTTGGCTGAAAGGGTCAAGTGCCTGGATCGCTGAGCTCTCTGAACCTCATTGTGAGGAACAGCTTCTCTATGCTGCTGCCATTCTGGAATCTGGTGTAGCCGCTGCTGTTTTGGAACCTCCTGTGGTCTCTGCCAACATTCTAGAACATGGTACCTTACAGCTTTGTCCTCTGAGCAAAGTCTTTCACTTTTGCAGTTTTGAAGCTGCAAAAGGTGGAGATCTGCTGCTTCCCAGGATGCCCCCAGGCCATCTTTTTTATTTCTCTGTTCCTTCTCAGCAGTCAAGGTCCCAGCTCTGTCTTTACAGTCCACAGCTTTCTGGCCAAACTCACAGCATTTTAAATCACTCTTCTGGGCTCTTTGCTCTTGATTCACAACATAAATCTGGCTAAAAGTCCTCAGCAATAACCATGCCACCACCTCAACGTTTGACTGCCTTGAAATTTCTTTTGCCAAATTAATCAGTCCACTGCCCTTAATCTCAGTCTCAGGCACAGTCTCGGGACACGAGCAAAACACAGACAGATTTTCTGCCAAGCCATAACACACGTCATCTGGAGTCCAGCAACCAATGTGGCCCATCTTCCCAGAAACCTCCTGAGCCTGATCTTTACTGGCAGGCTTTCTATCAGCTTTCCGGTCTCCTGAACTCTGACCAGAATCTACCCTACAGAACAGCCTAAGCTGTTCCAGCTCTATACATTCAGGTGACATCTCTGAACCTTTCCAAACTCTTCCCACAAGCCATTTCCAAGGGCTCTTGTATCACACGATCATCATAGTCACAGCAATGACCTCAGTCCTCTGGTACAAAATTCTGTCTTAGTTATCTTTCTCTCTCATTGTTGAGACAAAACACCTGACATGCAAAGTTAGGGAAGGGCTTATTTGTTACAGATTGGAGGTTTCAGCCCATACTCAGTGGGCTCCAAGCAGCAGGGTAGCATGATGAGGCTGCCGTTTATGGCCCCTGCAAAACAGCAAGGGCGAACCGCACAAAAAGAGAGAGAAGACACGCCTTCTTCCCACTGTTACACTGTATGCTGGCTCCACTCCTGGATGAGTGTAGCAATCATACCACCAATCAAAGCTCTAGACAATGAGCCAATCACAAATGCTAGGTTTGGCTGCATCCATGATTGCATGAGCTTAGGGGGAGATGTACCCGAATATAAACCATAACACATATAATGTGTGAATCCCAATTCACTCACTTATACAATGGCTCTCTGCTTGCAAACATGAGAGCATAGAAAAGAAAGTACTCATTACATTTTAAAAGATAATATATTAATAGGAGGCATTATTGATTTCTCCCAAGTACCACATGGTGGGCAGAATAATAGTCTCCCAAGGAAGCCCATGCTCTAATTCCTAGAAATTGTAAATATGTTACATGTCAAGGAGGAATTAAGGTTTCTAACCCGTTATTCTTAAAATAGCAAGATCACCTTGGATTTCTGGGGCCCTGGTGTAATCACACAGTCCTTTAGTATAGTAGAAGGCAGAGTTCAGAATCAGAGCAAGACCTGAAGAGGGAGGAAGGAAGTACAGCCCAGGAAATACGCTTGGCTACTAGCAGCCAGTGTGGCCCAGGGAACAAATACTTTTCTCATTTCCAGAAGGAATGCAGTCATGCCAACACCTTGGTTTTAGCCTAGAAAGCCTATTTCATACTTCTAAGCCTGAGGACTATCGAGTAATAACCTACTGTTACTTTTAAACCACTAAATTTGTAGTGATTTGCTTAGAGCAATAGAAAGCTTAAGACCAACCATAACCTCGGTACTTTGAAGATCCCAGGATGAAGACTTGGTTAGTGCAAATGGCAGCGTAGAATGTGAGTTAGGTCTTTCTTTTTCAAACTGTCTCCGTCATCACAACAGAGATCTTGGGTTAAAATGGGTCCTGCATAGTTAGTCTGGGCTAGAATCAGGAAGATGAAGCCATTCATAAAATTTTTTCTTAGTCTCTCTAGCTCTGGTCACTAATAACCCTGGTACACCCCATAATAGTCTCTGATCCCAGGGATCCTGGGACAGAGGCAACTCCATTTATTTTTTTAAAAGTTGTTATGGTTGATACATTGTGTCAACTTGAGAAGTCTAGAAGCTTAACTAATTAACTCAGCAGCTCTCCATCCTGAGGTATAAAAAACCCTGCTGTTATCTCTCTAGAGTATTGTCCATTGTGTCAATTTGAGGAGGTCAGAAGTTTAACTAAGAGATTCAGCAGGGCGCCTGGGTCCGCACTTTGTAAGCATCCTCAGCCCATGCAAGCGAGGACGCAGAGATGTGAGTGCTGCACCCACCCAGAGGGCCGGTAGCCTGCTTCCAATACACAGGAGGAAAAGAGGCTTGTTCCTCCCCCTTTGGCTCTTGTTGCTTTGCCATCTTCTGCCGTCTGGAAGTGTTGCCCCGTGCCACGCCACACTGCATTGGAGCCAGCTGATTACGAACTGAAACCTCCACCAACTGAGCAAAATAAACCTTTTGTTCCTTAAGTTTGGGTGTCAGGTATTTTGTACCAGCAATGAGAGAAAAGTAACTGAGCCAGAAGCTATGTTGAGTTTTGTGCTGAGTCTTCCTCCTTGACTAGTAGTCCATCTAGCGGAGATTTGCTGTGTCTTTCTGGGTTATTCTTTCTCGAAACTCCAGGTGGCTGCACATTTACATCATAAGGGCAGAACTACTGTCAGACTTCAAAACCCTTCAGAGAAAATTATAAGCTTTCATTCTTTCTCCAGCTTTCTTTTTACAAAAGCTGTCACACCACTGCGTGATCCAGCTCGGCCTTGGATTATAATTAGAGGTGTTGCCACTACCATTCTTCCCAAAGATAGGTGTGTTTAGCAGGGATACGTTCACATATACAAAGAGAAAACTGCCAGCACAGGAGTGATGATTGGACATGGATGGTCTAACGTGTGAAAATTGCATGCTGGTGTAGTAGGAAGTTGACCTAAGTCATGGGCCTTCTTATCTCACATTTTTAGAGTAGCAAAAAAAGTTCATGGAATTATTAAAGCCATTGTTTCCCTCTAAATGAGTTTTATTTTTACTCTATTTAAAGTCTGGCATCTCTAACCTGCAGCTGGAATATGAGACAGAAAAATCTATGAGTTTAAATTCATGTTAGGGGACTGGAAATAGAGGTCAGGTAGGAGAAGCGATAGGGCAGTGGTGACTTCACTTGGACTCTTTCCTCACAGGTAGCTTCTCAGGCCTTGACGTAGCCATGATCCAGGCTTAGCTCCCTGGGGATAGCAAAACTACGAAGAGACTCAAGAATGAATAATTTAATAGTATTTATTGAAAAACGTGAGGGCAAGTGCATGAATGAACGAGAGAACGAGTGAATGGTCAATGACTGTTTCAGCTCAAACCTTCCCTCACTGACCATCCTCCGTTAATGGTTGTTACTTCCATGGTGATGAATGGCCTTCTTCAAACATCACACTCTTCCTCAGACTTCTGGGTCCCTTATCTTCTCACACAGCCTCCACCACCCATCAAGAGGGGATTCAACCCATGCATCACAGCTCAATCACCTACTGCTCCCTTCTCTAGGCATACTCTATGCAGGTGTCATGGTCCCAAAGTCATTCCTTTGATGTTCGCTCAAAGGTAGGCACTTTATATTTTAATCACTGCTACCCAGGTAACTGATCATGCCTGACACATCCTTCCATAAGAAGTCACTGATTAATTTTTATGCTATTTGATTCTTCCAGTCTTCACTGTGGCCTAATCTCATCTATTATTCATTGTTTGTATGTTCTGTTTCCTGGGTACATAGCAGCCCTACACCCCATCTCAGAATGACCCAGTAACAAGGTGAGTAAGACATGGTTCTATGTGCTGGGATTGAGAGGAAGGAAGAATCCTACTGGGGTGACATCATCAGATGTACCTGGGGAAGAAGCACAATGGTATACAGAGAACATTTCAAACTAGAGGAGATCACTGTGTTAGTCCAGGAAAGTACTGTTACAGATCTTAATTTGGGTCCGGGGCAATGGGACTCGGCTGGGGATATAGATTGCTGTATGTATTTGAGAGACAGCACTTACAAAATTTGGCGGCTGACTGAGAATGATGCAAAGAGCGGAAAGAACCTGTTTGACTTCAAGATAGTTAGGTGCATGTTGTGGTTGGTGTCTAGATGCCCCCCAGAGCCTCGGGCAGTCATGGAGGTGGGCTCTTAGCTTTTGTGATTGACACATGGTCCAATGCTGAGATTATGGGAGTGAGTGATACACCTGCCCTGGGGTGGGCAGCCTGCATATGACATTAGGGACAGAAAGAGTCCTTTCTTTTTTCCTACCCTTCTTGCTCTTGTTACCTTTGCTGTCTTCTGCCAGCATGAACTGTGACTCTCTACCACGTGCCATTCTGCCTTGGAGCCAGTTGAGTATGGACTGAAATCTAACTGTGAGCTAAATAAACCTTTCCTCCTTTAACTTTGGGTGTCAGGTATTTGGTCTCAGCCACAAAAGTAGCCAACACAGTGGACAAACTGTATGTCCATCACTACAGTAAGGACATGGGGGATCAGTCCCTCAGCAGAAGGCTGGAACCCGAGTTCAAAAGCAAGAAGCTTGTGGACCATCCAGAAGTAACCTGTCCACTGGCAGACAATTGCTTTAGAGCTCAGCAGAGCAATCTGTAACAAAGATACAGAATTTAGAGCCATCAGCAAGCAAATAAGGCTTAGGTGATGACTTACATCATCCAAAGACAGTGCATGGAGATCCCAGAGTGCTGGGATAGGAAGGTGTTATATGGGAGTTTCCCTCCTTGGAAAATGGCAGACGGTACACTGAAGCCACATGGTTTTTATTACTAACTCTGAGTAGTAGCAACTTTAGAGATGTGAGTTATTGAGTCTTTCTAGAGGTGGATGTGTGTAATCTGAAAAGCTGTCTATGTATTCTGATATAATCTCACACATCTGAATGACTGCTTAGTACAAGTCTGTATTCACACTCAGTGCATTGATTTAGACATTTGACTCCAGCTGAATTCTGCACTACTGGACCCCAAGAATTTTCTGTTGCTCAAATCTATATCCTTAGCTCTCATCACAGTCTGCATGAATAAGGGTTTTAATGTTTTGAGTCACATGACTTCATTTATCATCAATTTCATGAGGAAGAACTTGCCTGAAATTTTTTATTTTTCAGAAAAAAGAAAAATTTCATAACAAAATAATGGGAAATAACAATAGTTAATACTTTGCCTATTGTTATCCTTAAAGTAGTTACTCAGAGTAAATATATCAGCATAAAAAATTCTCCAAATAATATAGGCACAAACCTTTCAAAAGAGAAACTAATAGTATAACTATCTTGTACTTTTTTTTCCTTTTCTCTTTCATCTTTCCCCCAACCCTAGCTTCTTTTTTTCTTTTGAACAATTTCTTTCCGTTTTATAGTGTGTATTCCACATTTTGGACCTCATTTACTCTTTCAGTTTCTCACACTAGGGAGACAATATGATGTTTACACATATGAGTCTGATTTATTTCACTTATGAGTATGGTCTCAAGTTGCATCCTCTGCCTATAAAAAGTCTCAAGTTTATCCTTCTTTGTGGCCAAGTAATATTCCATTGTATAAAAATATCACATCTTATTATCCATTCCTCAGTTGATGGGCATCTGGGTTGTTTCCAAGATTTAGCTATTACAAATTTTGCTGTTATAAACATGGATGTGCATATATCAATGTGGTATGATGTCTTTAATTCTTCTGGGAAGACACTCAGAAGGGAAATAGTTGGGTCAAGTGAGACCTCTAATCCTACTTTTTTGAGGAATCTTTCCAGTGCATTAGTCTACATTCTCACCAACATTGGAAAAGGGTTCATTTTTCCCCACAGCCCCTCCAGCATTTGTTATTAGTTGATTTCTTGATGATAGCCATTCTTTCTGGAGTGAGATGGAATCTCAGTGCTGTTTTAATTTGCATCTTTTGAATGACCTATGATGCTGAACATTTCTTCATGCATTTATTTGCCATTTGTATTTCTTCATTTGAGAAGTGCATATTCATCTCAGATGTCCATTTTTGGACTGAGTCTTTGAATTTGGAGGATTCTGATTCTTTTCAGTTTTTTATATGTTCTAGACACAAGACCTTTGTCTGATGGACAACTGGGTAAAATTTTTTCCCACTCTGTGGGTTTTCTTTTCACTCTATTGATTATTTCTTTTGTTTTGCAAAAGCCTTTTGATACAGTGAGATCCTGGTTGTTGATTCTTTAAAGGATTTCCTGTGCAGTCTGGATTTTGTTCATAAAGTCTCTACTACCCTTATGTTCAAGATTTTTACTTATTTTCTCTTCCAGTAAATTTATTGTTTCTATTTTAATATTTAGATCATTGATCATTTCAATTGTAATTTAGCACCTAGGTCTAGTTTTAGTCTTCATCATGTGGAAAGCTAGATTTTCCAGCACCATTTATTAAAGAGGCTTTCTTCCAGTGAATATGTTTTGCCACTTTGTCAAAGATAAGTTGGCTGAGTGTTTTGGGAATTATGTCTGCATCTTCTAATCTTTTCGGTTGATCCTCAGGTCTGTTTTTGTGCCAGTACTATGCTGATTTTATCACAGTAGCTTTGTAGTATAATTTCAGGTCTGAGGTTGTGTTGCCCCCTGCCTTGCCTTTGTTGCCCAGAACTGCTTTTGTTATCTAAGTCTCTTTTGGTTCCAAATGAATTTTAGGAATGTTTTCTCCAGATCCATAAGGTATGTTAATGACATTTTGATTGGGATTGCATTCAATATGTACAACAATTTTGAAAGTATGGACATTTTCACTATGTTGGTTCTTCCTACCCAAGAGCATGGAATATCTTTCTACTTTCTGATATCCTTTTTTTCAGAGTACTGTAATTTTATATTTGTGGGTCTTTGTCTTTCTTTGTTAGACTGATTTCTACTTTTTTTTTTTTTGGCTAGAGACTGCTATTTTGAAGGGTGTGGCTTGCCTAATTTCTCTCTCAGTGAATTTGTTGTCTGTGCATTAGAATGTTATTGATTTTTGAGTGTTGACTTTATATCCAGCTATGCTACTGAATTTGGTTATTAAATCTTCAAGTCTTTTGGTGGATTTTTTGGTTTCTATATAGAGTATCATGTCATCCACAAACAACAATAATTTTCTTTTTTTGGGGGGGTACTGGGGATCGAACTCAGGACCTCGTGCTTACCAGGCAGGCACTTATGCCACTGAGCTAAATCCCCAGCCCAACAATAATTTTCTTCTTCCTCACCTATCCTTATTCCTTTTATTTCTTTGTCTTGTTTAATTTCTCTGGCTAATGCTTCCAGAAGTTTATTAAATAGGAGTGGTGATAGTGAACATCTTTGTCTTATTCCTTAGAGTGAAATCTTTCACTTTTTGTATTGGGTTTTTACTATAAATTGATGTTGGACTTTGTTGAATGGTTTTTCTGAATCTGTTGAGGTGATCATGTGGGTTTTGTCTTTGGCTTTGTTAATATGATGTATTACATTTATTTATTTGCATATATTGAACATCCCTGTATCTCTGGGGTCAATCCTACTTGGTCGTGGTGTGTAATCTTCTTGATGATTTGCTGACTTCTGTTTACCAGTATCTTATTGAGGATTTTGCTGCTATGTTTAGTGGGGAATTGGCCTGTAGTTTTCTCTTTTGGCTGCATCCTTCTCTGGTTTCAGTGTCAGGGTGCTACTTGCTTCTAGGGATGATTTTGGAAGTGCTGCTTCCCTTTCAGTTTCATTAAAGGGTTGCAGGATTAGTGGCATTAGATCTTCTCTAAAATGCTTGTAGAATTCAGCAGTGAATGCATCAGTACCTGGATTTTTCTTTGTTGGTATATTTTTAATTACATTTTGAATTTCATTGACTGATATCAGGTTATTTGGAATTTTCATATCTTCTTGAGTCAGTTTTGGTAATTCATATATGTATAGGAATTTGTCCACTTCTCCTGTGTTTTTCATCTTCTTAGAGTACAGTTTTTAGAAGTAGGTATTGATGGCTTTCTGGATTTCTGTAGGATCCATTGTGATTTCCTTCTTTTCATTCTTAATTGCTTGACTTTGAGCCTTTTTTCTCTTTTTGAAGAGGTTGGCTAAGGGTCTATCAATTTTTAAAAATCTCTCAAAGAACCAACCCTTGGATTCACGTGTTTCTCACATTGTAAGGGTGATGGGATCACTGGGTCATACCGAAGGGCTCCTGAGGGCTTCAGCCAGTACTGGGCTGTCAGTCACGTCAACTCTCCTCCTCCAGCAGTCTGCTGCTGCCGCCAAGAGGCAGGTCAGGAGGACGCTTGGAAACTGGCTGGGCACTGACCGCTAAGCTAGAACTCCAAGTGTCCTCTAGGGTTTGTGCAGCTTGCCCTCTCACTCCTTCTAACACACTTTGAACAATTATCAGCTGAGGAAAACATTGACAGAGGGGTAGTGGACTCATGGAGAGTCTCAGGCTAGTTGGGAAAAGGAAAGGAATGAAGGAGAAGCAGGCCACAGCGCTCGGTAAGCCCCTCCCTTTTACCTGATTAGTTCGTGGGCTTCTGGCATGAACAACAGAATTTTTCAAATAGAAAGTTAAAATCTTTGCTATGCTGTAGGCCTTTCTCTTGCCATAAGTGGATATGAGGATGACGTATTTATTATGTAGAACACATACTCAGAGCAAGAGGAAAATTCGGGGTGAGGGGAACAGGGTCAGAGAAGTTTTACGATGGAAAAGTCTACGGGGCACAGACGGAAGCTCTGGGTTAGTGATGGCAAAGCTTTTAGAGATGGGAGCCCAAACTGTGTCCCCAGAGCCACTTAGCTCTCACACAGCGCCAGTGCTGCACTGAAACCTGAATCCTGAGTGTTTGGTTTGGAAAACACACCTCAGAGACAGGCGTGCCGGTGTGTAGGTTTGTGATCCCAGCACTCGGGAGACTGAGGCAGGAGGATTGCTGTGAGTCCAAGGCCAGCCTGCACTACACAGTGAGACCCAGTATCAAAAATATCAACAATAATAAATAAATGAGTAAATTAAAAAAATTTTTTAAAAAACAGTAAAAGTCACTCACGCATGAACATCTTTTGTCTTAAAAGAAAAGCACAGTAACAAGGGTGCCATAGGTTTGACACCTCTGTCCCAGGTCATCTGTGGTTTTTAAACAAACAATCCTGGATCTGACCACAGAATAGATCCAAGGCAACCTTGGTTCTCCGCTGTCCAGAGGTCTTCCAGGACAGCTGTGCAAAGCCTTGAAGCTTTCAGAGGTGTGGATCTCAGCCTGGAGAAAGAAGACCCTCGAAACCCAGAAGCGCTCGAGGAGCCTTCTCAAGCTATGTGGGCCACGGATCATGGCCCTGACTAGAGATTCGTGGGTGAGAGAAGTTTCAATTAGGCAGAGAGGCAATACCTCAGAAGGCCAAAGGGCCAAGCCGTGTGTGCTTAGGGTCTCACGACGCCCGGAATCTTCAGTGGGCAATGTGGATATGGATAATTTTAGTTTGTCAGGCTTTCTATGGGTGTCAGTTTTGATGGAATTGACCTAGGGGCACTATCATTGAATGAGACTGTATGTTTATGATGGCTACCCTGGATACATCTGCTTTCTCAGATTCTCTCAGCTGTCTCCTTCTGTTCTCTGGGTTGTGCCTCCCATCACACCTGCCCTCTGTAGAACTCTGGATCTGGTGACATGTCACATGTTAAGAGGGCTGAATGAGACCACACTGAAATGTGGGGAATTGGGGCCCAGTGGGATGAGACGCAATCATGGGGAGGTGAGGGAGGTGAGGGAGGTGAGGGAGCCAGGCAGATGAGTTCTCCACCTTTTATTTTCACCCCCTGGAAACCCTCATGGAAAAGGTTCCGAGACTATAGAACAGGTGGTATCAGTAAGATGCCCTGCTTTTCTGGGTTATGGAGAAGGGACCGCCAGCAGCCTGGTGACTTGCTGCTTCACTGGGCCGGTTTTCCTGACTTCGGTCCTTTCCTGCCTTCGCTGCACTGTCCCCACTAAAATGTCAGCACCGAGACAAGGAATAATAATGTATCAAAGAAGCTCTCACAAACATGTACTGAGGGACAAAGACGTGGAAACTATGCATTTAGGTACCTTTGCATCTTATTTACTCTATTTTCCCCCTTTATTTTAGTGCATAATGAACACATTCGGGTGGGAACTGGCACATATAAATATTGCATGATCTTTTTCTTCCCCTTGCCCCACCCTCCGTCCTCTCTCCCCAGCCAGCTCCACAGTCTATGTGAAAGCTCTTTGTAAAGACAACATGGCCTAGGAAAAAGACTGGCAAATAGTAGGAAATTTTAGTCTACTTCCCCAGAAACCAGCAGAAATATTCCAATATTGCTCTCTTTGAAGCTGATAGTTTTTTTTAAAACACACATAAATTGGTAGATCTATATTAGATTTAAATAAGCTATTTCAGAGATAAGTAAGTTATCTCTGAAAACCCAAAGGCTCCCGGAGTTCTATTAAGCAGACATTGCTTAGTAGTCATGAAAATACAGAGTTGAAGGTTCAGAAAAAATCCACAGCACCGCCTTTTGGGGCGTTGTAAGCAGAGAGCCCACACTCCAGCCAGGCCACAGGCTGGGCCACCTGGAATCTGCGTGAAGACACTGGCCCTGCAGGCCAGGGACTCCACAAGGGGACTGTCCCGATGAACACATGTGTAATGTAAGATAGAAGGTTTGTGTTTTTACCCCTACCCGACTTCTAGGGGTGATACCAACTGTTGAGAACTTGGGAAAGTCTGGAGAAGGTCTTTTTGACACCAATATATCATTGTTACTTTATGCATGTGCTATTCTTGGTGATCTTTACCAGTAAATAAGCATGAAGCTTATTCGGTCTCAGTTTTTTTCTTCTAGTTCGTATTTGATTATTACTCATTTAATTCCTTATTCCTGAATAATGGCATATTTCATTAATTTAAAAAGCACTTCTTTTTTGTTATATAAAAGCAGTGTATATTTACTGTGGAAATGTAAATATAGAAAAACAAACAGAAGAAAATAAATTTATTTTTCCACTCTGGTAGCCATGTTCACATTTAAAATCTTTTGTTTTAGCTTTTTGTAGCACCGGGAATCAAACACAGGGCCTCATGCGTGCTCCAGAGCTACAAGCCCAATCCTTTCACTTTTTTTTATTCTAAAAACAAATAAAACAAACCAAACCAAACCAAAACAAAACAAAAAGACAGAATTTTTAAAAACAGGAAATTAACGCTAGTTAATAAATTGCATAGTTATAAAAATAGTCATTCAGATTACAAGATTTAGGGATGACAAAATGATCAAACAATGACAACAGAAACTGTTATTTTGATGAACTTACAGAGATTAGTAGTATAGTTATCTATCTTGTATATATATATTTATACATACACACGTATTTGTATACCTATTTACATATAATATGTTACCTTCTTTCTTTTCTCCTTTCCCCTACCCCAGTTCTTTCTTTTTGAGCACTTTCTTTCCCTTTTCACAATATCTATTGTACATTTTGGATCTTAGTATCCTTATTACCCTTTCAATTTTTTTAACACTAGGATGACAATACAATATTTACACATGTGAGTTAGATTTATTTCACTTATGAGTATGGTCTCAAGTTGCATTCATTTACTTATAAAAGCCTCAAGTTTATCCTTCTTATAACTGAATAATACTCCATTGTATAAAATTACCACATCATTTTTATCCATTCCTTGGTTGATGGGCATCTTGGTTGTTTCCAAGAGTTAGCTATTATAAATTTTGCTGCTATAAATATGGGTGCACGTATATCACTGTGGCATGATGTTTTCAAATCTCCTGGGAAAATATGCAGAAGTGGAGTAGCTGGGTCGAATGTGACCTCTATTCCTAGTTTTTTGAGGAACCTCCACACTGGTTTCCACAGTGGTTATAGCAATCTACACTCCCATCAAGAGTGGAAAAGAGTTCCTTTTATTACACAGCCCTGCCAACATTTGTTATTGGTTGATTTCTTGATATGACAGCCATTCTTTCTGGAGTGAGATGGAATCTCAGTGTTGTTTTAATTTGCATTTCTCAAATGACCAGTGATTGGACAGAAATGATTGGACTTTTCTTCATGTATTTATTTGCCATTTGTATTTCTTTATCTGAGAAGTGCATATTCATCTCAGATGCCCATTTTTGGATTGGGTCTTTAAATTTTGGGTTTTTCAATTCTTTGTATGTTCTAGATATAAGTCTTTTGTCTGAAGGAGTTTTGGATACAACTTTTTCCCATTTTGTGGGGTTTCTTTTTCACTCTTTTGATGTGCAAAAAGTTTTTAATAAGATGAGATCCAAATTTTTGATTCTTTAAAGTACTTCCCGTATGGTTTGTGTTTTGTTCATGAATTCTTTGCCTAATCCTATGTCTTCAACATTTCTATCTACCTTATCTTCCAGTAGATTTAGTGTTTCTGATTTAATATTTAGGTCTTTGATATGTTTTGACTTTAGTGCATAGTGATAGACATGGGTCTAGTTTTTGTCTTTAGCATGTGGGAAGCCAATTTTTCCAGCACCATTTATTAAAGAGGCTATCTTTCCTCCAGTGAACATATTTTGCCCCTTTGTCAAAGATAAAGGTGGCTGACTGTCTTTATAGTTGTGTCTGCATCTTCTAATCTGTTTTCCTGACCCTCAGGCCTGCTTTTCTTTTCTTTTCTTTTCTTTTCTTTTCTTTTTTCTTTTCTTTTCTTTCTTTCTTTCTTTCTTGCCAGTACCATGCTGATTTTATCACAGTAGTTTTATAGTATAATTTGTGATGCTTCCTGCCTTACCTTTGTTGCCCAGGATTGCTTTTACTATTCTAGGTTTCTTCTGAATCCAAATTAATTTTAGGATAGTTTTCTCTAGATCTGTGAGGTATACTAATGATATTTTTATTGGAATTGCATTAAATCTATATAACAGTTTTGGGAGTATGACCATTTTCACAATGTTGCTTCTTTCTATCCAAGATTATGGGATATCTTTTCATATTCTGATATCTTCTTCAGTCTCCTTTTTGAGAGTACTGTTGTTTTTAATGTATAGGTCTTTTACATCCTTTGTTAGATTGATTCCTAAGTATTTCATTTTTTGGGGTGCTATTGTGAAAGGTATTATTTCCATAATTTCTCTCTCAGTGTGTTTTTTGTTTGTGTACAGGAATGCTATTGATTTTTGAGTGATGATTTTGTATCCAGCTACGCTGCTGGGTTTGCTTATTAATGCTAGTAGTCTTTTGATGGAGTTTTTGGAATCTTCTATGTAAGGTATCATGTCTTCTGCAAATAATGATAATTCAACTTCTTCCTTTCCTGTCTGTATTCCTTTTATTTCTCTTTCTTGTCTAATTGTTTGGCTAACATTTACAGAACTGTATTGAATAAGAGTGGGTATTTTTGTCTTGTTCTTGATTTTAGAGTGAAAGCTTTCAGTTTTTGTCTATTTAGTATGATGCTGGCTGTTGGTTTGTCATAGATGGCTTTTATCAGATTGAAGTAGAGACCATCTATTCTGATTTATGTAGTTTTTTTAAAAAAATCATGAATGAGTGTTGGACTTTATCAAAAGCTTTTTCTGCATCTATTGAGATAAACATGCGATTTTTGTCTTTGGCTCTGTTGATGTGGTGTATTACACTTGTTGATTTGCAAATGTTGAAACATCCCTGAATTACTGGGATGAATCCCACTTGTCATGGTGTATAATCTTCTTGATGACTTGATGCAGTCTGTTTGCTAGTACTTTACTGAGAATTTTTGTACCTATGCTTGTTATGGAGGTTGACATGTAGTCTCCCTTATTGGTGGGGCCTTTCTCTGGTTTTGGTGTCAGAGTAATATTAGCCTCTAGGGATGTGTTAGGGAGAACTGCTTCCCTTTGAATTTCATTAAAGAGTCTGAGGAGTATTGTCATTAAATCTTCTCTAAATTTCTTATAGAATTCAGTCATGAATCCATCAAGACCTGGGCTTTTCTTTGTTGGTAAGTTTTTAATTATATTTCCAATTTCAGTAACTGATATTGGGTTATTCAAAATTTTTATATCTTCTTGATTCAGCTTTGGTAATTCATATGTTTTAGGAATCTGTCCATTTTCTCTGTGTTTTTCAACCTATGTGAGCAAAGATTTTTGAAGTAGGTGTTGATGATCTTCTGTGGTTCCACAGGATCTGTAGTTTTTCGTTCCTCATTGCATGAATTTGAGTTTTTTATTTCCTTTTCTTGATAAGATTGGGTAGGGATTTATCAATTTTGTTTATTTTTTCAAAGAACTAACACTTTGATTCATTAATTCTTTGCATTGTTTTCTTAGTCTCAATTGCATTAATTTCTGCTCTGATCTTTATAATTTCCTCCCTACTATAAGCTGTGGTCTTGACTTGCTCTTATTTTTCTACAAGCTTGAGGTGTAACATTAGGCTGCTTATTTGTGTTCAACCTGTTTTCCTGATATGAGTATTTATTACTATATATTTCCCTCTTAGGACTACTGTCATGGTGCCTTACAGGTTCTGCTATGTTGTATTGGCATTTTCACTTAATTTTAGATGCTGTTTAATTTCTTCTTTAATTTCATCTGTAACTCATTGGTTGTTCAGGAAGGTGTTATTTAATTTCTATGTGTTTATGCAGTTTTTTCAGTTTCTTTGAGTGTCAATAATTTCCAATTTCAGTGCACTATGGTCAGATAATATTCATGGGATAATTTCAATTCCTTTGCATATACTTAATCATGTTTTATGGGCTAATAGATGGTCTACTTTAGAGAATACCCCATGGGCAGATGAAAAGAATGTGTATTCTGATGTTGTTGAGTGGACGCTGTAAGCATCTAGTAAGTTTATTTGTTCATAGGTTTGATTCAGTTCTGTTATTTCCTTGCTGATTTTTTTTGTCTAATTGATCTATATCTTTGTCCCAATGGGATATTAAGGTCCCCTGTTTCAATTGTGCTACTGCATATATGATCATATTTATTAGTATTTGTCTTATATAGTTGGGTGCTCCTGTATTTGATGCATATGTGTTTGTTATTGTTATCTTTTCCTCTTAAAATTTTCCCCTGACAAATAGGTAGTGATCTTCTTTATCTCTTTTGATAATTTTTGGTTTGAAACTCACATTTTCTGAACAGCAACCCCTGCTTTTTTCTGGGTCCCTGTTGCATGGAATATTGTTTTCTATCCTTTGGCTTTCAGTCTGTGAATTTCTTTTTCAGTTACTTGTATACAGCATATTGTTGGATCTTGTTTCTTGATTCACTCTGCCAATGTATGTCCTTTAATTGGTGAATTGAGGCCATTTACATTGATGGTTTTAACTGATATATACTGGCTTAACTTTGTCATGTTATTTTCCTGTTGTTGGTTCCCTGCTTTTCTCCCTTATTTAATTGCTTGCCCTGCCTAGTGGTTTATTTCTGTCATTGTTTGGGAATTGTAGTCATTTTTATTCCTATCTAGAATGTCTTTCAGTACTCTTTATAGGTTTGGTTTGGTGGACATGAATTTCTTCAGTTTTCTTTGTCATGGAAGTATCTTGTTTTTTCCATTAAATTTGAAAAACAGCTTTGCAGGTAAATCAATCTGGGTTGAAAGTTGTTTTCTTTCAGTGCTTGAAATACTTCATTCCGAGCTTGTCTTGACTTGCGGGTTCATGTTGAGAAGTCAGCCATGATTCCAATGGCTTTCCATGATAGGTATTCTGTTTCTTTTCTTTAACAGTTTTTAGTATTCTGTTTTTATGCTGAATTTCTAGGATCTTGATTATTATATGTCTTGGTGTAGATTTATTTTGGCTATGGCTGTCTGGAGTTACATATGCCTCACTTATCTGTATATTGGATTCTTTTCCCACACTTGGAATATTTTCTGCTATTAGTTTTGAAAATAGTTTCTCATGTCATTCGTGTTGACACTTGCATTTTCACTGACACTTATTAGTCTTGTATTGTTTTTGTTTGCACTGTCTTAGAGCTGTTGAGTTGTTATTTCATGGTCCCTTGCTATTTTTAAGAGTTCTTTCGTTTGGTGATCAGTAGCTGCAATCCTGTCTTCAAGGTCTAGAATCTATCTTTAGTTTAATTCAAGGGATTTTGCCAGGTTTCAGTGGAATTTTTAATTTCCTGGGTATCTCTGAATTTGTCTCACGAATTCTGTTTCTTTCCTATATTGTTCATTGAAGGTTTCCATCATTTCCCCATGCTCCTGTACTTTTTAAAATCTATGTCTTCTCTAGTTATGCTGAGCAATTCCTTCATTAAGGTTGTCATTTCTTTCTTCATCTGAGAGATTATTTCTAATTGGATTTCCTCTGTAGCCTCTTGGATTTGTTTCTTTATTTTAGTTTCTGTCTTTTCAGAAATTTCAAGTGTGTGACTTCCAATGCCCTTTAATTTGATATCTGCTGTATTTATTCAAGATGGATTGGGCATTTTAGGTTTGGGTTTTTGGCAGGGGGTTCTGGGGGTCGAACTCATGACCTCACACTTGCCAGGCAGGCACTTGTGCTGCTGAGCTAAATCCCTGGCCCTGCCATTTGAGATTACATTTTGCTTTTCACTTTGTCATGTTCATCTCTTGAGTTAATATTTTGGTCTTTTCCATCCTGATAGTCTCAACTGTCCATCATGTGTGTCTTAGGGTCCTATTGTGTGCTGGAAATTCACTCAGTTGCTGGGTCCTACAGTATAGGGTAAGGGTCAGTCACCTGAATTCATCCTGTGGGGCCAGTTGGGTGAGTCCTGTATTCTTTCTAGGCTGGCTAGTTTAGGTGTATTGATGTAAACCAATCCATAGCTCACTACTGTGGCTTCAGACTGCTCCAGGCTGCCAGACCCACCTGTCTGTGGTGTGGGCACCAGCTGGGACACTGCTGTGTCACTGGTGATCTCTCAGCCCTAGTGAAGTTCCTCCTGTTGGGGGAGCAGGTTTGCCTGCACACTTGCCTGCCCATCCGGGGTTCTCTGTATGGAAGAAGGACTCACTCACAGTTTTGCAGGCCTGCCAAGGTCCTCCAGGTTGGGGGAGGGTTCGTCAAGGCTCATGCCAACCCACTGAGGTCCTCTGCTTGGGGTGGGGCTCATCCTGCTCTCGCCAGCCTGCCGAGATGCTCTGGGTGGGGGCAGGTGTCACTGAGGCTCCCTCCAGACCACTAAGGTACCACAGGTGGTGGAAGGGGCTGCTGAGGTCTCTCAGGTACTAGGGAGGCTCCTTTCACAATGCTCAGTATTTCGAAGCTCATGGATTAGATTTTCCTGAAACTTTTAGGCCTGGCCTTTTGCACCCCTGTCATCTTTTCTTTCTGCCATTCTTTCCTTTCTCCCCTTCCATTTCCTTTACATCTGCCATTTCATCACTAAACAACAAAAAGCAATGGGAAAATTAAAATCTTAAATCTTGTTATAAATAGTTTATTAACCCCTCAAAATTAGATATAATATACCCATGTGGGAAGACACAAATTTGTCCATCAAGTCTGATATTAAAGTGATTATCAGTGCTCAGGGATGGATTGGGAAAGACACAGCTGCGAGGTTACTCAAAAGCTCGCTTCTCTCCAGCCGACAGCATTAGCAGCTCAGCCCTCTCTAGAACCAAGACTGGCCTACTGTGTTCTAGCCATAGTGTGCACAACATGCAGCTCTCACTCTGTGTCAAGCCCTGATAAAGCCACTTCACACGGAGTAGTTCATTTCATTTTACAATGACCACGTGACTGAAGCACTGGCAATATTGCTTTTATTTTGCAGTTGCAGAGACTGAGGCACAGCAACAGCCCCATGAGTGAGGTCTTGCTGGAGGAACATTTTAAAAAGTAATGCCATTTACCTCCCAGAAATTCTGATCCCATTGGCTTATTAGACATTTCTGCCTTGAAAAATTGCCAATCTGGGTTTTTTTAGACTAAGGCTCAATCCACAAAGTAGACAGAGGGCTGACAGTTACTTCATGAGTACTCTTTGCTGTTTTCTTGATTCTCAGAGAAGTGTGCCAGGAACAATGCCGGCTTGTGGTTCTATAGCGAGGCCTCTACGTGGCTCAGCTCATGAAATGCATATGGAACTCTTTCTGTGGTGGTGCACAGAGATTCCTGACATATGTCAAGGTGGAGTGTGTGTCTTGGTAAATGCACAAAAGAAATCGGGTTCTGTCTGCTCTTCCTTGAAGTTTATGCTCAATGACATGGTGCCATAATCCTATGAAGTTAAGCATATGTTTTCATTATTTCTTTCTTCCTTTTCTTTCTTTCTTTCCTCTTTCTTTCTTTCCTCTTTCTTTCTTTCCTCTTTCTTTCTTTCAAGTTCTTTATGATGATGTTTGGAAGATTTTCTCTCTAGTCTAAGTTACAGGAATAATATACTTGTTTTCATTTTAGAACATTATTTTGCCATAATAAAACATATAGTACAATTAGTAAGGTTTTCTGTGTGTGTCTTACCAATTAATGGCTCATATCTCAGATACACAGAACCTATAGCACGCAGTTTTTGACTTCTCTTTCATCTCATTTTTCAGCTATTTTTCATTTGACTTCCTTTCTTCACTCTTTTATCCAAAATTAAATTTGCTTCTTTGGCATACTCATTCATAGAATCCATTTTACATATTATATGAAATAAAACAGGATGCAAATAAATAAATGATTGTTATTTTCCATATACTGAGTGTTAAATAGTCATGATTTAAATCAGTTAAGACAGCAAAATTGGAGAAAATGCATTTACTGCCAGTGTGTATTAAGTTGGATTTATGTGCCAATCCCTATTTACAAAGCTTCCACAATCTCATTTCCAGGCACATATATTACAGTAGCATTGTCAAATGTATGTTTCCCTGTCCCCCTTTCTACTTTCTGCCTCAAAAACAGAACTGTCTGTGTGTGGAGCCTGAATAAGCAAAATTTTTCACTTCTTTTTTCTATGCAGATTGTCCAATCTACTATAGACTGGGTGTAGGTACTTGTGATAATAACTATGATTCTCTTTTTCTACTAAAGCCTCTGATTATTCTAGATCATGGATTTATTTAAAGTTTTAAAAAGGTCTTGCACAAACTCACAGTATAGAGAAAGAGGAAAACCAAAACACTACTCGAAATGCTGCCTTGAGACATACATTTCAAGGTCCAAATAATCATCCCTCCCATGTTCTTATAAAGCTGTTCTTGGTTTAGCCTTTTAATTAAACTAATCCATAATTTAAAAAGACCTACTCCATCCTTTATCAGTTCTAAAGATGGAAGAAAGTTTCTCATATTCCTCAAAATTTCAGTGACTGCTCTAGACTAAAATTGTATTGGCCTTAGACATAAGGAGTCTGTATTTAGGCTTCCAAGAATTTATGAAGCACCTAACAGTGTATATAGAAATTTTAAGCATAAGAAGATAGTTCCCAGCTTTCATTAGGTTCTCAGAAGAATCTGTCAGGTAAACAAGGGCGAGTTGATATAGAAGTTATTTAAGGAATGTCTGTGTTTTCTTTGATGATAACAATGCCCTTATCTTGGTTTTTCTCTCTCTCTCTTTCTTTCTGTCTTTCTCTCTCTTGCTCTCTCTATGACACTCTGGCATATACCCAACTCAACTGATTCAACATTTCTTATACTCCCTGGACCTGAACTCTTTAGTCCCACTAAGGAAACAAAGATAGTTCTGGCCTAGCCCAGGCCTTCGAGAAGTTATGTCCTGGTGATAGAGGCAGAGAGATGTGTATTAAATCCTAATTTGCAAGAGAATCAACCAAGGATTTTATCCAGTTGCAGACTGAATAAAATAATTGTGGAGTAGGTCCCAAAATTCTCCTTTTGCTTACACACAGAAAAAGTGCTCGTTAGTGGTATCAAATACTTTACACATGTGCTGCACTATTAATGGAGGAAACACAAGCCTGGAAAGTCTGGATTTACAAATCAGGCCCATCTGGCCCCTGATATGTGGAGTATGATGGAAACCATCGTTTATTTCACTGGTTCCCACACTATGCTGCACACTGGTATCAGCTGGGAATCTTCCCTGATCCCAGTCTGTACTTCTAGAAATGCTTATTTAATTGGTGAGGGTACAACCTGCACAGGACATGGAATTTTTGTAAGAAAAGTCTAACATGCAGCAACATTTAAAGGCCAGGAGCTACCATCATTGTCTTTGTGTCTCAAATCACCTAAAAGTGACTAGCAAAGTAGTGGTAGAAAATTTGTCTTTAATTCTAAGGGATCTTCAGAGATTTTGAGTCACTGTCTGCCCATTTTCAAGTCACTGTAGTTTCTCTCTGATGTTATTCTCACGGTTTCATATTGTGAGAAAAGGACAGTAATGAAGCACAGTCAGAAAAAATAAGTCCCTTAAAATAACATAAAATCTGTACCATAAGTTTAATCTCAAGTAGTGAAGGTACAAAAAAAAATAGTTCAAACTGGAGTTTCCAAAGATGGCGGGCCGGTAGGTAGCAGGAGACAGATCCTCTCTCAGAGAGAGACAGCTTAAAGGACAGAATTTAACACCCTGGAGAGACCCAAACAGAGAGTGATGGACTCTCTCAACCCAGGAAGAAACTAAAGTTAAAAAAAATGCTCAAATATGAGGTCCCGGGGCTACCATTAGTGAAGCTAAGATCAGCAAGCATGGCGCCCTCCTCGAGCCGCCTGAATTCCTGCCCGAGACTGACCTGACAGACCGAACTGCGCTGATGCGACTGGCTTGAGTGGCCAGAGCGCAGAGCTGAACAGCTGGCTCACCCAGACCCGGCCCTGCACACGACCCACCCAGAG
Organism: Dolichotis patagonum; assembly: GCA_004027295.1. NCBI lineage: Eukaryota > Metazoa > Chordata > Mammalia > Rodentia > Caviidae > Dolichotis > Dolichotis patagonum. Next base: position 1,700 of record PVJX010021971.1, on the reverse strand, counting down.
GCACCATGAATTTGCGCCGCAGCCGCGCTGAAGTCAGATGTCGGGGAGCCCAGCAGTTCTCAGGGACCAGCATCAACACTAGGTGAGTGATGGGAATAAGATTCTCCCACGGGAAAGGGGAAACCGACTGGAAGACATATTGGATTTGGGCAGAACAGCCTTAACTCCATAAAGAAGTGGCTTCAGTTGGTTGTTCCCTTCGCCGAGTGGATTGGTTGAATCTGTTTGGATTGGGCTGTGCCCCTGGTCAGGACCCAGTGGGTTGCTACAAACTAATTTCCTGAGCACAGCAGACACTGATGCAGTGAAGGCCTGCAAAGGTTGACTGGCCTGGAGGAGAGGAGCTAGTGCACACTGTCCTTGCTTGAACTTCACTCTCTGATAGTGGCCGGAAGAGGGCAGAAGCCCCTAGCCTGCGTGCTCCAGAGGAGTCTTAACCAACAAGAAAAGGGGCTGGGAATTACACTGTACACTTGTATGGAAGGAACCAAAAACATGACGAAAGGGAGAAATAAGAAAAAACCCCCAGCCCCCAACCCTGAGAACATTGATCCAGGAGAGATTGAGGGCAGCAAAAATGCAACATCAAACACTGCATTAGCGGACATAAAGAGATATCTTCAGGACCTTGTAAGTGGGACCAAAACTGAAATATTAATTCAAGATTATCAAGAGATAAGTAGATTAATAAAAGAAAGCCTGGGCACACAGAAGAATGGAGGACCACAAAAGGAGAGAAACGTTTAATGAAGAAACAAGAAAAACCTAGAATTCATGAAGCAAATTCAAAGAGATTATCAGGAAACTAAAGACTCCATAGAAAACTGGCAAAACTGCTTGAAAGAAACCAAAGATAGACTATCAGAAATTGAACACAGGCTTGCAATGTGTGATCATGAAAGGGAAGATCTCTTAAAAATAACAAGGGAGCAGGCAGTAACAATTGGAAGGCTAGAGGACAACAGGAGGATCTATAACTTAAGAATAAAGCATGTGAATGAAGAAGCAGAAGTCAAAACAGAGGAATTGCAAAGGCTATTCACAGAAATCATTAAGGAAAATTTCCCAAGCATAGAAAAAGGAAATGATATGCAGATGTATGAAGCATACAGAACTCCAGCCACCTACAACCAAAGCAGAGCTACACCTAGACACATAATAATCAAGATCCCAGAAAATCAGTGTAAGAACAGAATATTAAAAGCCATCAGAGAAAAGAAACAGATCACCTATAAAGGAAAACCCATCAAAATCACAGCAGACTTCTTGACACAGACCATAGGTCAAGAAGAGCTTGGAGTGAAGTAATTCAAGCCCTGAAGGAGAACAACCTCCAGCCCAGATTGATGTATCCTGCAAAACTCTCTCTAGAAATTAATAGAGAAACAAGGTGCTTCCATGACAAAGAGAAACTAGGAGAATTTGTGACCACCAATCCAACCCTACAAAAAATACTGAAGGACATCTTAGAGAGAGAGAACAAGAATATGAGCATTTCAGCAACAATGGCAGAGAGGCCTCAGTGAATGGGGCAGACAGTGGAGTGGAACAGAAAAATAGACAACCAATGGCAGAAAAACAGAATAGCAGAAATAAGGCAGAGAAGATTGGCTGTAATCTCTAGTATAGATGGCCTTGAAATATTAACAGAGAGAAACACAGGCAGAGTAGATCAGGAGATAGGGTCCATTGAGATGCTC
>PVJX010021970.1:0-31211 GCA_004027295.1 Dolichotis patagonum | reverse complement strand
TTATACTGTCTTATTATGACTGATCTTATTTGAATCTGGGTTGTTAGATTGCTACTTTATATTGACTGATTTTATTTAAATCTGTTATGATGGATAGCATCAAGTCTAAGAGTATAGGCAACTACACTGAAGATGACAAGATTCACTAAGATACCCACTCTGGTTTGATTATTACTTGCTTTTGAAGTCTTATAATGTCTCCAATGCTTTGTTTTTATTAATGTTGTTATATACCTCTGAGACATCATGGTAACCATTGTAGATCACCTTGTATTGCGGTTATATATGACTTTTTTGCTTCATGCTTTTCTAGGAATTGTTTTGTTTTATCTTGCTTTGTTTTGTTTTTACCTCTAATACAGAAAGGATAGATATACATTTAGAAGACTCATGCATATGTAGAGCTTATAAACAGTTTACAAGAACCAACTATATAACACATGTTGAAATGAACAACTACTTTGAAGAAAAAGAGACACTACAGTACCCAGTGCTGATTCCATAATGTCATGATGTGTAATCCAGCAAAATTATCATTCTTTGTTCAAAGTGATTTTAGCTTGTTTTGTTTTGCTTAAGTTCAACACACATGAAGGTATGGACAGCTGTTTTGAGGAGAATGAGAGACACTATGACAGCCATTCTCGGCTTCCCTAATGTCTGGTCTTGAAGACCTCAGATGCCCTCCTCGTCCTGCTCAGATCAATTCCATACTAGGTTGTTTCATGTGAATTCCCTGTATGTGACAATATGGACAACTATTTGGAAGAAAACAAGAGTCAATATGATAGAGAGTGAATATCTCCATTTGTCTAGTTTTGGAATTTATGTCCCTTACATTGCTTTCTTGTGATCCGCTTTGTTCTGTTTTGTTGTGTTTAATTTTACCCTTTTGATGTAATTGAATGTATATTTGAGTGGGTAAGATGGATGACCGTATTGCTGTTTTTTTTTTGTCGGATTGTGGAACAGAACTGTTAACAGACTCATTGTTTGAATGTCTACTTTACATGTTTTAACTGTATAATTGAACAGCTATTTCCAAGAAGTCAGTATGTAATTTGACAAATAATAATCTCTTAGGTTTTTTTGTTGTTCTTTTCCTTTTTTCCTTGGAATTCTGTATTGTTGCTACCTTTTATTGTTTTTTTCTTCTCTTTAAATAAAAAAAAAAAGAATTCTGATTTAATTGGGGATGAGGAGTGGCCTAGGCATTGGTGCTACAAACCAAACCAAACCAAACCAAACAGCTCCCAAATACCCCAATACCTAAACCCTCCTCCAATCCAGATTGGCAATTACAATCTATACCAGGATTGAGAACCAATGGGTAGCAGGCACTTATTCAGAGGATGCAAGGATTCAGTTCCTTTCCTGGTGCCCTTCATAGGAATGAGTGGTTCATTTTGGCTTTTCTAAACATCTTATTTCCTCATTAACCAATTATGGATGATGCTTTTCATTGCTTGTCTACCCTATACTTGCTGGGTGTACTTCCTAAACTTCACTTTGGCCAGAAATTTTTTTGACATCTTGTTTGACATCTTTTTTGGATGTTGAGCTTTGCCTTTGAATAAAATAACTCAAGATGATGATGTGTAGAGAAGCTGAATGTTGGCTCTTCCGAAGATCTGTCTTTAGGGACCACATATTGAACATTTAATTTCAGACAGTGCAGCAGCAGCCGTCTAACTTGAGGCATCAGTCATAAGACAGATGCTCACCATTGCTGAGATAGATGATGTAATAATTAAACTATTATTTGTACAATCAGTTTAACCTGAAGGTTTCAAAGCCTTGAGAACATCTGGTGGCAATTTGTTAGTTAACACAACATTATTTTACATTTATTAAGTGTTGATAATGTGCAAGGTATTGTACAGAATGTAATCCCTGCTCAGAGGCCAGGAGAGAGGGCAAATGTGTCCCAACAGAGGGGAGAAGAAGCTTACAACAGTTAGGAATGATTCTGAAAACTCTCTTCCATCTAGGTTAGTTGGGACTTTATGATTTTGGGAGAAGGCTGTCATTCACATAAATTGTTTGCTGTTTGCATAATGTATTTAGATCATCTGATTTAGTCTTCACCCCTGCCCCATTGTTATTCAGTCAGTAGGAAGCAATACTAAATCTGATCCAAACTGTGTTAAACAATACAGAATGATATAACTGTCTCAATTCTAAGTCCTCTCCTGGCTAGTTAAGATAATGTTTCCTTCCTACAGGGATTGACCTACAATAACTGGTTGGTTCCTGAACCAATTAGTAGCCAGGAAGAATAGGAGTACTATTTTTAGCATAGGTGATTAAACTTATCTCTGGAGAATGGAGTCAATTTCTACTGGGTTGTATGAAGGCAAAAATGAACAAACAAAGTCAGTACTATGCTAGGAAAGAAGTAAGGGGGAGCCCTCCACAAGATCCTCTCTAAGTATGTGGTACTAAATTAAAGAGGAAAAACCCAGGGGTTATAAACCCTAAATAACTATCCAAAGTCTTATTGTTAGGTGGTGGTAGAATGGAGAATTCTAATTATAAATCTGTGGCCCACTTTGGAGATCATTCCAACCCAGACAAGAAGTGAGACAGGTTTGTCTGCATAAGTTGATTCTTCTTTGCATCTTCTCTCATCCACTTTACCTTATAATGCAGGGAAGAAAGAACCTTCAATGGTGTGATAATACATTTCAGCACTGTCATGAACTCTAGAACATTAAGAATATTATTTCATTTCTTTGGGCTTCCATTATTCAACAAAGGGGATGTAACTATTGTTTGCTGAATAACTAATTTTTGTTAATTTCATGTCCTCTTCCTATTTCTTCTGCAATCTTCCCTTGTCAGTGGCTTCAAAAATTTCTGAATCATGGTTAAGATGTGTATTTTATTAAAGAACTGAGATAAGTATGTGTACCCCCATGAAATTTCACTCATTCTTCTCATGTAATCTAGTATAATCTATTTTATATTGTTATGGCTTAGATATGAAATGAAACCTGAAGCCTCATGTGCTTGGAAGGTAGTTGGATTATGGGGTGGAATAGGTGACTTGATATTGGGAGGTGGAGTTTGTTCAGAAGAGGCAGTTCACAGGGTGTGGGGGTATATATGACCTGGAAGGGTGTATCTCCTATTCCATGTCCTTTTTTCTCTTTCTGCTTTTTAGCTGCCTTAAGGTAAGTAACTTTTTTTCTGCCCAGGCCCTTAAAACATGTTGCTTTTTCCTGAAATCAGCATCCCACGCAAGGACTTCTAAAACATGAGTCAAAATAAACCTGTACTCCTGTAAGTTGCAAATGTTGGGTATTCTGTGCTGGATACAAGCAAAGTAATTAAAGCAGATTTTAGTACCAGAAAAGTGGAGTTGATGCTTGGACCGCACCTGATCATGTAGTTCAGAAGCCTTTGGAACTGGTTTGTAGGAGGAATTTGGAAGGGTTTGGAGATCCCAGCTAGAGAAGTCCTAGACTGCTATAACCTGAGCTTGATGAGAAATGCTTGTCAGATGTACTGTTAGAGGCTTTTAACCTACCCTACACTGACAATCAAGAACAAAAGGTGCAGCTGATTTACTTTAAAACTTTTATATTCCCTAGAAAGGAAGATCTTGTAAAATTTTGATGGAGACTTTGGTTGCTGAAAAGATTAGCATTAAAGACAAGCCATTAAAAATAGCTCTCCAGAAAAGATGCTGTGAGGGTACACTGAGGAATCAGCAGGACTCCACCTTCACAGGCTCAAGGGTACAAAAATGAAACACTTTACTTTGTGAAGAGAACCCCAGGACATTATGCTCTAGAAAGTACACCTAGAAAATTGGTTTCCTGGGATTTATTTCACAGTGCTCAACCTTCCAGACACTTGGAGGTCTCTGGGGGCCCAAGAAGGCCTGGCTAGTACTAGAGATGGTAAAGACGTTGACCTCATGAGTGTGGTGCTCGTTTCATGGCACGCAGAATGTAAGAGTTATGGGATCAGAGAGACTTCCATCCAGATGTCAGAAGAAGCATTAAGAGGCCAGTCCAAGGGCCTCTGAAAGGGAAGACTGTGAAGATGTGAGAGTGAAGCCTGAAGTGTAGTAGAGACCCCAGAAAGTTGGAGAAGCCCCTAACATGCACTATCTGAGAAAAGTTGCAAGGAGTGAGGAACACCAGCTCAAGAGACAAGCCATGAGAGCTGCAACCACTAGTAATGCTATAAGGGCAGGTCTGCCCACGTCACTGATGATCAAATTTGGCCTTAACTTTCATGGTATGCTGGACATGGAGCTAGAGGATTTAATATTTGTCCTATTGGGTTTCATTCTTGCTTCAGTCCAATTCCTTTCTGTCCCGCTTCCTCCTTTTTGGAATGAAAATGTCTACCCTATGCCATTGTATATTGGAAGTGTCATAACTTCCTTTTGATACTTAAGGGGGTTCATAGATAAGAATTTGTCTCAGAGGAGACTTTGGACTTTGACTTTTCAGCAATGCCAGAAGTGTTAGGATATTGGTGACTCTTTGAGATGGATCAGACACATTTTGCATAAACGGATTAACATGAGCCTTTTGGGGGTCTGAGACAGAAAGTTATGATTTATGTTTAAAATGCCCCTCAAACCTTCATGTATTTGGAAGGTGACTGGGGGTGGTATAGCAGACTTGCATTTGGGAGTGAATCTGTTTGAATGAGGCAAGTCATTGGAGGTGTGACTTAGAAGGGCCTATCTTTGCTCCCTGTATCCTTTTTTCTTCTTCTGCTGCCTGACTGCCATGAGGCGAGCGACTTTCTCCTGCTCAGGCCTTTCCACTGTGCCACTTCTGCCTAGAGCCAACTGACCATGAAAGGACCAAAACTAACATGGAAGCCAAAATTAACCTTTCCTGCTTTAAGGATGCCAGGTGTTTTGTCCCAGTAACAAAGAAAATGACTAAGTCAGCTATCTTATCCTGACATATCTTATCCTATCTCATTCTTTTTATTTTATTTTTAAATATTCTGGAGAAAAAAACTACTTGATTTAATGACCCTTCCTTAGTGTCTCCACTCTTAGTAAAGTTTTTGCAGTCAAACTTCAGCTGGGTCTTTGGAGCTTGGACTTGGCAAGTCTGTCTTTCTCCATTACCCATTACCTACAACCCAGGAAATTTTCCAATCTTATATTTCATCTCCTGAAAATGCCTTCCCTAGTGACAGGTACACTGACATCTCGCTCTCCAGTGTGCTAACACCTTTGTGCTGGTTGGATCTCCATAGGCTAAAGTATTATGAAATCAGTGCAGCGAACTTGGTTGGATTCTCAGAGGGCCTTCCTTCAGTCACAGTTGAGTCATTTGACTTCTGACATTTATATGTCATAAATAAACCAGAAACTATTCTTTTCTAGAACATAAACAAAAGACTAGAGCATCACAAAAAGTGAGCTGATTCCTTCTTTAGATTTCTTTCCCTTTTCTTTCTTCTTCTTCCTTCCCCCACCTCTCCTCTCCCTTGTGTGCCCCTTCTACCTCAGTCAGAATGAGGTGCTCAAGTCCAGGACATAGCAATGATTTGTCCCACTTAAATACTAAACCCTATAACTATGAAAGTCAACATTGACTTTACCTACAAAAGTGTAGCTGTGCTCAGAATTGTAGAAATGATGGATTTGTGCAAGTTCACCAGAAAACTTCACCTCTAGCAATCAAGTCCGGTTTAGCTCTTCATAAGTACATAAATCATTTTAGGGAAGGTCAAAGTTCATTTGGCCCAATATTTCTCCTCTGTTTTGGTTTATCTTAATCTAGTTTTGCTATTTTTTCACCACACCCTCAATCTTCTCTGTCTCTGAAGAAGTATAATGCCCCTCTTCAACTTTTACAAACCCTGTTAGAACCACTTCAATAACTTGTTCCATATGTTGCAACATGAGTTCCGTCAGGATTCCCTGCCCCCCTCTGCTTCCTCATTTTTGTATGGCATCCATCAGTGTTTGAATCACTGTAAGTAAAAATGGAAAATACCCTCCAATTCCACCCCAATGGGATACTTTTCTTTGGCATGTTCAGAGTGCTCCATCATTTAAAAAGTTCTGTGGGGTTTGTCGAAGCTTTTCCAAACAGTGAGAAACAGCTGGCCTGCCTTGATGATGCTGTGCTTTCCTTGAAAGCCCCATATGGCTTGGATGGTCCTGCCCTTTCCTGCTTAGGACACTGCCTCCTGGGATAAGGCACAAAAACACCACTCTCTTCCTTAGCTCCAAGGAGAACTATAAGCAGGCAGAGGATATTTCTCTGGGTTTCCAGTCAATTTCCTTTGCAAACACAATCTTAGATTCCAGCTGTTTTAAACTGCGGCTGATGATTTTTAAAGATATATTTGTTCTTTTTTTTTTTTTTAGAAAAAACTCCACTTATCTCTTCTGTTTCTTTTCCTGATCTCTGTCAAGTTTTAACAATTCCATGAAGCACATACTGTATTGCTGGATCTCTGCTGCCAGACCATTTCATTTCTTTTGTGTGTGTGTGTTTTTTTCTTTCTTTCTTTTTTTTTTTTTGGTACCGGGGATCGAACTCACGACCTCGTGCTTGCCAGGCAGGCTCTTAAGCCACTGAGCTAAATCCCTGGTGAAAGGACCAAAACTAACATGGAAGCCAAAATTAACCTTTCCTGCTTTAAGTTGAGGATGCCAGGTGTTTTGTCCCAGTAACAAAGAAAATGACTAAGTCAGCTATCTTATCCTGACATATCTTATCCTATCTCATTCTTTTTATTTTATTTTTAAATATTCTGGAGAAAAAAACTACTTGATTTAATGACCCTTCCTTAGTGTCTCCACTCTTAGTAAAGTTTTGCAGTCAAACTTCACTTTCATTTCTAACTAATTATAATAACTTCTACTTTTCAGGTGGCTATATCTTTCCATTATGATGAAAATTTTTTTTCCTGTGAAATATCCCATACAATGTTTTCTTTCTGGAGGGTTTGTCATCCTTCACCTCCTTCACATCTCTCAGAAGCAGCAGAGGTGGCTGCCTCCCTCACCCACTTTGCTCTGGGGCTGGGATGCTCACATGCTAGAAGCTCTCAGTTAGTTTTCAGGGTTTGTCAGGGTTGCAGTAACAGGGAGTGGCACTTCACTATTATTAATTTCTTTAAAAATTTTTTTTATTTTAAAGAGAATAAAACAAAACAGAACAAAGCAAATCAGAACAGAACAATGCAAGCAACACAGCACTTCACAAGACAACTGGACATCAACAGTAGCTACGTAATGTCTCTTTTCTTCGACACAGTTGAGCATATCTTCACACACAATAATATCAAGCATAACAAAATAGTATAAAACCATTGAAAAGAATGAAAGCATTACAGGACTTCAAAACCAAATAACAGAAAATGAACAATGATTACTATAATATCTCATTTTCCTCAAAAAAATTTGTTTATACCATCACACATAATAAAATCAAACAAAACACAATAAGATAGAGCCAGTCAAAACAGAAGAACAAAAGCATGGTAGGACTTCAAAACAAGATGACAGTAAATCAGCAATGGCTGCCATAATGTCTCATTTTCTTCAAAACAGCTGTTCATACCATCACACATAATAACATCAAACAAAACAGAATAAAACCAATCAAATCAATGAATGAAAGCATTATAAGACTTCAGAGCAATATAATAGGAAACCATGATTACCATAAAATATCCCATTATATTCAAAATAGCTGCCCCTACCATCTGATAGCATAAAATCAATGAAACAAGACAGAAAAAAGCCAAACCTTAACAAAATTGTGTAAACAATGCAAGAGTTCGAGATAAGACAATAAGAAACTGACAGTAGTTTCCACCTTTCCCTCCCAGGTGTTTCCTCCCCTATAACTCTTACTATAACTATTTTGCTTTTGTATCCTGTTAACTCCTTCTGTTTATTATGGTAAGGTTCATTCATATGAGTTCAAACTCATGCACATGATCTCCAGTTGTGTTCATTTACCTACAGGAGCCTTGGGATTATTCTACTTTATAGCTGGGTAGCTTTCTACTGCATGAAAATACCATATCTTTCTTATCCATTCTGCAGTTGATGGGCAAGTTACTTTTGCTTTTTTTTTTTTTTTTTTTGGTCTCTTGTCCAATGGAACAATTGTTTTCTCTCCTTTGATTTTTCAGTCTATGAATTTCCTTTCCAGTTAGATGTTTCTTGTAAACAGTATATCACTGGATCTTATTTCTTGATTCACTGTCACTGTGTTTCTTTTTATTGCTGACCTGATGCCATCTACATTAATAGTCACAACCAGCATACATTGGTTTGTTTCTGCCCTGCTATCCTCTTGTTGTTGGCCCTCTACTTTTCCCTTTCATTCAATTGCCTATTTTGTTTGGCGATCCTTCTCTGCTGCTGTTCCTGAAACCATGGTTATCTTTATCTCTCTCAAGAATATTCTCTAGCATTCTCTGTAGGGTTGGTTTGGTAGTCATGAATTCCTTCAGTTGCTCTTTATCATGGAAGTATCTTATTTTTCCATCAATTTTGAAAGATATTTTTGCTGGGTAGATCAACCTGTGTTGGAAGTTGTTTTCTTTCAGGGTTTGAAACACTTCAAACTCTTCTTGACTTGATGGTTTGTGTTGACACTCTTCTGTGATTATGATTGGTTTTCCTTTATAGGTGATCTGTCTCTTCTAACAGCTTTTAATGTTTTATTTTTGTGCTGAATTTCTGGGATCTTGATTATTATATGTCTGGGTATAGATTTACTTTGGTTATGGCTAGAGTCCTATGTGCCTCACTCATCTGCATGCCAGATCCGTTTCCCATGTTTGGGAAGTTTTCTTCTATTACTTCTGTGAATATCCTCTTAATTTCATTTGTGTTGACCCCTTCATTGATTCTTCATTGATACCTATCACTCTTAAATTATGCTTTTTTGCATCATCTTGCAGCTGTTGAGTTGTTATTACCTGATTCCATGTTATTTTAAAGATATCTTTCCTTTCACAATCACTAGCTGCAATCCTATCTTCAAGGTAGTCTATCTTCAATCTCTTTCAAGTGGTTTTGTCACCGTTCAGTTGAATTTTTAATTTTCTGCATCTCTCTTTGAATCTGTTTCACTCATTGTAATTCCTTTCTACATTTATTCAAGGGTTCCATCATTTTCCTATGCTCTTTTTTATTGTCTATGTCTTCTTTAGACCTGCTGAACAATTCTTTCGGTATGTTTGTGATTTCTTCTTTTACCTGAGACATTATTTCTGATTTGACTGCTTTTACAATCTCATGAAGTTGTTTCCTTACTTCAGTTGCTATCCTCTCAGAGATTTCAGGTATGTGACTTCCATTTTCTTCCATGATCATATCTCTCAGACTTATTATGTGGGCTAGAGGTCTGAGTTTGCCTTTTGCTCCTTTGTCTTGACATTCTCTTGGGTTCCTCCCAACAAGCTGGTCGTGGGGTCCCAGGCACTTCCTACGTTGGCTTCCCCTAAGCAGTGTAGGGGGATGGGACAGGCACCTGGGTTCCTCTAATTGCATATTTAAAGGGAGGTAACAGGGTGTGGAGCTGGTTTCTCTAGAGCTGTGCAGCTACACTGGGGCTTCACTGACTATCAGGGGTGCATGTACGTGGGCTGCTTCTCTGAGCCTGTGTGTCTACACTGGGACTCCCATGATGGTGGCAGACACACAAGGGTGTGTTTGTCTGATTCTGCTAGTGGCTGATGGCTGTCTGAGGGAACCAAGGGCCTCAAATGGTGCACAGGGCTTACCTGGCTGTGTGTCCCAGCTCCTGCTGGATGCCTGCAGGAAGGAGCCTTCTGGTGGCAGCTCCCTGAAGTTGAAGATGGATCTGTTGGTTCTCTCTGTCCACACTGGCCCCTTTTGGTGGCAGCACACAGTGGGCAGAGGTGGATCTGTCTGTCTCCTTCAGCCCATGCTGGGCGTGCGGAAGAAAGGGCCTTCTGGTGGAGGCGCCTGACAGGCAGAGGCAGATCTTCTGGTTCTCTCTGCCTGCACTGAGATGCAAGTTTTTGGAGGTTTCACTCCATAGCTGGCTCCAAGGCAGAGTGGTGTGGCAGAGGAGTAAACCGTTCATAGCAGCCTCAAAAGAGCTTCTGTTGATTTCTAAGGCTGATCTTTCTTATAATACTGCCAGCTTTAGTGTTTGCTGTGCCTTGTAGGCGTGGAACCCCCATGGATGTGGTCAGCCTGAAAAGGCTGTGCAAGGTTCATGAAAAGGAGAATGGCAAGCATTTGTTCACAGCATTAATTTTGCCTCCTTCTCAGTCATAAAGATGTCATTGGAGAAATGTCTAATTAAATCCTTTGTCTTTTTTTTCCCTTCTGTGCTGGGGATCAAACAAGCCCTTGCACCTGATAGGCAAATGTTCTACCACTGAGCTACACCCCAGTCCATCAGCTCACTATTAAACAGGTTTTTATTTTATATTTCCTCTACTGAATTGCAGATTAACCTCATATTAGATATATAGTTTACAAATATTCTCTCCTATTCCTTAGCTTGCTTTTTATTCCATTGATTGTTTTCTTTCCTGTTCAAAATATTTTTAGTCTGATGTAATCCCATTTGGTCATTTTTGTAGCCTTGCATTTGGTATCATATTTATGAAATCATTTCAAGACCAATATCATCAAACTTTTTCTCTGATGTTTTTATCTAAGGAGTTTTGCAATTTCAGGCTAAAGATTTATATTTTTAATTCATTTACAGTCAATTGCTTATATATGATATAAGTCTCCAAACAAAACATACAGATTGACAAGTTCTGTAAAACAGTGCTTAGTGTCACTAATCACCAGAAAAGGCAAATTAAAACCACAATTATATGTTACCTCATAAAATGCTCAGGATGTTAACAAAACAAAGTGAAACAAATAAAAAACAGACATCTCCTACTTGTTAAGGTGGGTGTTGTTAAAAAACATAAAGTAACAAGTGGTGAGAACAGGGACAAATTGGAACCACTCTACACTGTCAGTGGGAATATGAAATGGTGCAGCTGCTAAGGAAGATGATATGAAGATGCCTCAAAAAATTAAAAATAGAGGTACTATGTTATCTAGCAGTTCTACTTCTCGATACTTATTCAAAAGAATTAAAACCAGGTCATTGAAGAGACAGCTACACTCCCATGTTCATTGTAGCACTAAGATGTGGAAATAATCTGAGTGTCCATCCTGAGATGAATGGATAAAAGAATGTAGTGTTGACATGCAATGGACTACTGCTTACCCTGAATCGACAAGGAAATTGTACAATGTGTAGCAACATGGGTAAATCTTGGGGACATTATACTAAGTGTAATAAGCAAGACACAGAAAGGTAAATAATTACTATGGAATTCCACTGATGTGAGACATCTAAAATAGTCAAATTCCTATAGTTAAAGAATAGAATGGTAGCTTCCAGGACCTGGGGAAAAGGGGAAATGGGAAGTTACTAATCAACAGGCATAGAAGGTTAGTTAAGCAAGATGAATAAACTTTAAGATTTGTGCCATATTGTTGAAGCTATAGTAAACAATAATGTATGGAACACTTAAAGGTTGTTAAAAGGGTAGAGCATGTTAAGAGTTCTTACCACAAGAGAACAAATGAAAACAAACAATCAAACAAACAAACAAAACGACATCAGTGGGTTTGTACCACAGGTCCAAATGCTCTACTGTCTGCAAACGCCAGCCCTATTTTCTGATACTGTTGTTGGAGGCACTTCTGTGCTGCAAGAGACCCTATGGGCTTCTTTGCTCACCATTTGGCCCTGTATCACCTTATTTAAGGAAAGTTCTTCTGTTTGATCTCATAATGAGTATTCAGGTATATTCGAATGATATATTGTCTTGGAGGAATATCCTAGCTCTACCACTTAATCACTGTAGATTTTAGGTAAATTATCTAATCTCTTTGCGTCTCAGTTTCATCATCTGTGAAATGGATAACACCTGTCTGCTAAGAGTTATGTGAGTTAAGGCACAGGAGGGCTTAGAGGAGTACATAGGAAGTTCTCAACAAACAATGATCCTTTTTATTAGGCACTTATGTGATGTAGTTTAATTCTCCAAACCCCCCAAATAAGAAGTGTCTTGGTTACTTTTCTCTTGTTGCTGGGACAAAATACCCCATACCCAAAATGAAGGAAGGAAAGGTTTATTTATCTCACTGTTTGTGGAGGTTTCAGTTCATTATCAGTTGAGTCCAAGGCACTTCAAGGCAGCAGTCAGCAAAAAAGCAGCCAGAACAAAAAAGGGGGATAACAGGCCTCCTTTCCTCCCTTACATTGTATGCAAGTGACCCCCGCCCCTCAACCCTCAGGGAAGATGTAGCACTAACAAAGTCTCTGTGGCCTCCTCTTGCACAGGATGAGGATATTTACAAAGTAAGGATGCTGGCTCCCTGCTGAATCTCTTACTTAAACTTCTAAATTTCTCAAGTGGACACAATGTTTCAACCATAACAGAACAGTCCATGACCTGAGTTAAGAGAGTTCTGTTAGGCTGCATTTGTTCTTCTATATCTCTTATTTTATCTTGTCAACTTCTGACATTCATACATGGAATGGATGACAGATTTTGCCTTTGGCATCCCCACCCCACAAGGAAAACAGAAATGTTTATTAAACTTTGTGTCACTCTGGAGAAACAACTGCAATCACTTTGCCAGCTGACTTAAACCGATCAGTAGGAATCAGCACCCTCCAGGTGTCCCTGCCTTAATTACCTCCATTACTTGCTTTGATTTAGCCATACTCTGGTACTTGTTAATTGTGCTGTGATTGGCCTTCAGCGAATCTTTTGTTCATGCAATTTAGCCAGTTTTACATTTTGAGAAATCATAATTATAATGATATTGGCAGGTGCTATAGCTTGGTATTCTTATCTGTTTCCTAAATTGTGATTTGTATTTGGTGATTTATGAATGAGATAACCAGTCTCTAATTCCTGTGTCTTTCATTGGATAAAATACCATTTTGTGTGTGTGGGGGGCAAGTGAGTAATACATTGGTGTGATTTTAGCAAAACATGTTTAACACTTTTGATTGAACATAAAGTTAACTGAATCCTTTATTGAACTGTAAAGTTAATTGAATAAAATCACTGATTTTTAAAATACCTTTAGTCATCTTTGCTTGAAGAGTTAGTTGATCCATTACCATAGAGAGGGGCCTAAAATAGTCATTTTTAAGTCTGTGCAATGCATGGATTGCTTGTGATTTTTTTTTTTTTTGAGACAGGGTATCACTATACAGTTCAACCTGGCCTTGAACTCACTGTATAATCTAGGATGGCCTCCCAGTGATTCTCCTGCCTCAACATGTGCCACTGTGCCTGGCTTTTTTTCTTTTAAAATTTGAATAGGTTGTATCCTGTATCCTAACAGTTCAGTAGCTTTTCAGCATTAAATAGTGACACATACATTGTTGCAGAGGGTTATTAATCAGTGTAATAATCTCCACCAAATCAGCATACCACATGCATTTAGAGGAGAAATATTTTCCAGTAAAGTGGAAAATTAGGCTGATACCTCCAGAAATCCTTTCATTCTAAACAGCTTTGTAGTAGATTATTTATTTAGAAGTCTGGAAGTCTTTTTTAAATTTGCTGTAATTGACATTCACTAAGCAGAATTCATACTGATTGTTAGAACCGAGTCTGTTGCAGGATTCCTAGTTATTCTTCCTGTCCCAAATGAGCCCCAACGACAGAATGAATCTCCCAGACCCAAGATCAAGCAGCCTCTGCACCAGGCTGTGCAGATGTCCAAAGTCACCCAGGCGTGGATTGTTCTGGTAACTCTTATTCCATGTGTTATCAGTGCAGCAGAACAAGTTTGAATGACCAGGTTATTTCTCTGTCTTGAATCACTTTCCAGATGGTTTTGAACTTGAAGGGAAAACAGCACTGTCTTTTACTTATCACCATGTAGACCACCTACTGGTCTGAAGCTACTTATTTCTCAGTTTGGGTTGGCGAGTGAGGCAGTGCTTAAAGCTGACCCACTTCTGGTTAAGCACAGGATCTTCTGTTTAGCTTTACCGACTTCAAAATTTATAATTTCCAGGTAGTAATGCTTACGGCATTCAGATATTTCTCTATGTGTTTTAGATATATTAGTTCATTTAATTCCCTTAACAGGCCTGTGAGACAAGTTTGTTATTATGTTCACTTTACAGATGGACAAACAGAAAGGGCTTCAGAAACACGTTTTTGCCAAGGGCCATCACAAGTAAATGGCAGTAGCTAAAGTCTTAGAGTTAAAGAGGGTAGAGCCAGGATCTAAACCAAGCTCTGGAGTTGTAGCTCTTATATTCTATGGAGAGACTGACTTAATGTATGCCAAAACCAGAGTGGAAATTGATTCATTCACCGTGAGATAAGTAATAACTATGATAATAATCATGGGTTTATTTTCTCTGGTCACTCTCTTTCCTTGAGCAAACCCACTTGAAATGAGTTAAGCTGGTTTGTCAATTTGATTGGCCCGAGAGGCTAAGGAATTGGTAAAGCACATTTCTGGGAGTGTTTGGGTGGATAATAGGGATGTGACCTTGGGCACTACATTTGGCCCTGGTCCCTTGCTCTCTGGCACTGTTCCCTTGATCTACTTTCAGCCACCATGAGGTGAGCAGCATTCCTCTGCCAAGGCCCAGCTCTGTGATGTCTGTGTTGGAGCCAGCTTACCTTGGACTGAACCTCTGAAACCGTGAGCTAAGTAAATCTATGTCTTTTTTATCAGCAATGGGGGTTCCAGGTCACATGTTCTCAGCCTAACTTTTCAGAGATACACAAGTACTTGGAGCCAAGGGATGATGCCCAAATCTTGCATCATGAAGTCTCAGGTCAGTGTCAAGAGTCTGACAAGCTCTAGTCTAGGCAGCAAGCAACAAAGAGGCCAAAATGAGAATCCAAGAGAACCGAGAACATGTGTGAGGTATGAGAAGGGTCTAAGCAGGCTATGAGGGGACACTCTAGAGGAATTTCCTAAGCTGGAGTTTAGTATTTGCCATGACTTTTGTGAGTGCTTCTGGTGTGGGTCTTCTGGAGCTGGTTAACGGATCTGCCAAAGAGGAAGGGCTTGGTTTCTAGGGTCCTGAGGTTGCTGGATGATAACCCTTCTTCCTTCTAGGGATGTGTCTGACAGTGATCCTAGAATCAGACCACTATCTGTCCTGAGTGGATAAATTACAATAACTTACCTTACTCTTACTTTTTTTCTAAAAATCCTTTTGTATTTTCACATAACTCTAGATTCATAGGAAGTTGCAAAAGTAGTCCAGAAGGGTTCTCTGTACCCTTCACCCAGTTTCTGCCAGTGACAGCACCTTACCTCATTAGAGCACAACACCAAATCAGGACATTACCATTGGTACACTCCATAGGCCTTCGCAGGATCCACCAGTTTTAAATGCATGTGTGTGTGTGTGTGTGTGTGTGTGTGTAGTTCTGTGCAGTTTTACCACTAATACAATCAAGGTGCAGAACTCTTTCATCACTGCTTGAATTATTTTTAAGAAAAATTTATTTCTGGATGCACTATCAGTTTATGTTGTTACAATAAAATGGAGGAGGTGGTTTCTTTTACATTCTTTATAATTTATTGATATTGTTGTGTGGATACCTCCTGTTTACATCTAAGGCCTTAACAACATTTGAGTCTTTTTGATTGGATTGGGAGGTTATATTTCTCGCAGGTTTTCAACATGCCCTGGTTGTCTCATCTAACACTGCTAGGACAGAGTCCAGCATACTGCAGATGTCCAACAAATATGAAATGAATTAGCCTATTATATCTTGATTCTTCTTACATCCTGGTGAGTGTGCTTCCCTCAGCCCTGTATAGTTCTGTCCAAACTCTTCATCTTGCTTTTGGATCTGACTCAATCCTGTAACTTTCACTGCATTTGTTACTTTAATTGGTTATTCACCTTAATTAGTCACTATGTGATTTTCACAAAAGTACAGTTAAAGTTGTCTAGCTTAGAAGAAATGCATTTGAGAAATATAAATGGTTACCGTCCATGTTCACGCCTGCCCTCTCCCCCTACCTGCCTCATAGCCTGTTTCTTCTCACATCTCTTCATTTTACTGGCTTAAAACATCTACCAGTTCAATGACATGCATGTTCACCTTCCAGAACTATAAATTCTCATGAAGATTTCATTACTGTCTTGCTTTCTTTTCTCTCATTACTGGGACAAAATACCTGACATCCAAAATTAAAGAAGAAAAGGTTTATTTAGCTTACAGTTTGTGGAGGTTTCAGCCCATAATCAGCTGGCTCCAAGGCAGGGTGGCAGGGCACTGGGGCAACACTTTAAGGCAGCAGCCAAAGCAAAAGGGAGGAACACATGTCTCTTTTCCTCCCTTATATTGTACGCAGGCCACCCCTGCCCTTTAGGGCGGTGTAGCACTGGCAAAGTCTTGTCCTCTTGCACAGGATGAGGATGAGGTTATTTACAAAGTAAGAGTGCTAGGTCCCTTCTAAGTCTCTCAGTTAAACTTCTAAACTTCTCAAGTTGACACAGTGGATCAACCATAACCATTAGTGTAGGGCACTGGTTAAGTGCTTATTCAAACTAAGTTTCCTTCCCAGTATTCCCAGCTTGGACAGAGGCATTATCTTTTGCCTTCTATGAGATTTAGTACCTTAAAATTCTGTTTAGTTTTAGTTGCCACTGATTCTTGCCCCAACACAGCCTTAACCTACTTTCTGGGCACTTGAAACAATATTTTTTGATATATCATCCTTTTCTGTCCACACACCCATCCACAATGCTCATTATTTCTAGTTTAACCCTAAAACTTTCAGACTCAGAGTTTAACATCTTATATTTTTTCTTATCTGAGCAATCTAAAAACAAAAATGAAACAATAAAAAAGAGATGACAGGAAATGAGAAGATAAAGGTTTTTCTTTTTTATTTGGTTATTATTAGTTTTTCTTCACATCTTTTTAGTAGCACAGATTCATAGGTTTCATTTTGGCATTTTGTACATAACATTTAATAATTTTCAACCCTCCCTTGTCCGGCCTACCCACATATTTTATCTTTTGGGGAGACTTTATTTTTTGTCTCTCTTTTTCTTTCTTTCTTTCTTTCTTTCTTTCTTTCTTTCTTTCTTTCTTTCTTTCTTTCTACAGTCTGGCTATGCTGGCCTTGAATTCATGGCAATCCTCCTGTCTCAGCTTCCTGATTGCTGAAATTATAGGCCTGTGCCACTGCTCCTGGCTCAGGGAGGGTCTCAATGCATAATTATAATCATATTCATCCCCCTTATTAAATTACTCTTGTACCCCTCCCCCTTCTTGTCTAATATTAGTTTTCCTCGTTATCATTTTTAAAGTCCAAATATTAGGAAGAACATGTCATAGTTGTCTTTCTGAGCCAGATTTATTTCCCTTACAACAATTGATCTCTAGAATTATCCATTTTTCTCCAAACGATGCAATTTTGTTGTCTTTACAGCTGAATGTTACTCTCTTAGGTATCTGTGCGATGTTTTCTTCGTCCAGTCATCTCTTGATGGCTCTTAGTCCTGCTCTATATCCCCGCTATTGCGAATGCTGCAGTGCGCAGTGTGCACGGGTCCAGGGTACCCTCAGCTCACTGGCTTGACTTTCTCCAGGTATGTACAACAAGTATTCCTGAACTGCATGATAGCTCTACTTCCAGGGTTTTGAGGCATCTCCATACTGATTTCCATAGGGGATGTACTAATTTACATTCCTAAAAGCAATACAGAGGATTCTTTTCCCTATATCCTGGCTAGCAATTGTCATTTTTGTATTCTTGATTAGAGCCATTTTGACTAGAGTGAGATACAATATGAATGTAATTTTGATTTGCATTTTCCTAAGGCTAAAGACGTTGATTGGTTTTCCTATACTTATGGGGAATTATACTTCCTTTCAGAAGCGCCCATTCAATTAATTTGTTTATTTATGGATTGGGGTATTTGAGTTTTTGGTGTTTTCTTTTTAGTTCTTTATATCTTCTAGATATTAATCCTTTGACAAAAGGAGTAGCTGGCAAAGTCTCCTGTTCTGTAGGTTGTCTTAGAAGGCAAACTTTTTTCTTTTTATTTTATTGATACATTTTAGATATCCAAAGAAGTAATGTTTGTGAGAATTATACCTGTATATGGTATGTCTTGCTTCTTCTTTTTTCCCATTCCCTTCCCCTCCCTAAGCTCCTCTTTCTCTCTTTATTTATAAAAGCTTTGTTTCCATTTTTCCTTCTATTTCCTCCTTTTATTCTTTCCTTCTGTTCCCTCCTCCCTGTTCCCCTTCTCATTTGAACATTTTCTTCCCAATATCTGTTATACATTTTGGTCCTTATTTACAGTTTTGGTTTCTCACACCAGATAAACCATGTGGTATTTACATTTGTGTGTCTGATTTATTTCACTTAAGACTATGGGCTCAAGGTACATCCATTTACCTAGAAATGTCTCAAGCTCATCCTTTTTTAAGGCAGAGTAGTACTCCATTACATGAAAACCCCACATCTTTATCCATTTGTTGGTTGATGAGCATTTGGCCTGTTTTCAAGGTTTACTATTACACACTGTGCCACTATAAACATGAATGTGCATATATGCTGTGGGACGATGCTTTTAATTCTTTTAGGAAGCTATTGAGAAGGGGAGGAGCTAGGTCAAATGGAACCTAGTTTTTTGAGGAATCTCCATGCTGATTTCTGTAGTGGTTACACCAGTCTGCCCTTATACCAACAGTAGAGAAGGGCTTCTTTTCCTTCACGGCCCTGCCAGCATTTGTTAATGATTGATTTCTTGGCAATAGGCATTCTTTCTGGAGTGAAACAGAGTATTAGCATTGGCTTTTTTTTTTTTTTGAGGCAGGGTTTCAGTATATGGTTTAGGCTGGCCTTGAACTCACTTTTCAGCCCAAGCGGACTCCAAACTTGTGGTGATCCTTCTGCCCCTGCCTCTGGAGTTCTGAGATTACAGGTGTGCACCACTCTGCCTGGCTACAGCATTGTTTTATTTTGCATCTTTCAAATGAATAGCAATGAACATTTTTTCATATTTTTATTTGTAGTTTCTACTTCTTCACCTGAAAAGTGTGTGTTCATTTAAGATGAGAAGGGAGGCTTTTAGAGATTGGGAATGGAATCAGGGAAGGCGGAAGTAAAGGGAGTGAGGAGCAGTGGGGAAAATACTCAAACTGTGCTATGTGTATGTGTGAATCTCATCACTCTGTGTTACTAACATGCACTAGAAAATCCATGTTAATCCAAAGCCTATAGTTGCCCATTGGAACCTTTCAAACCAACACACAGATGTGGTACACAATAAGCAGTAGTTAGACACAAGGTGTTAGTTTTCTGTGGCTGGAGTGAGTATAAATTGGGAGGCTTAAATGAAGTAATTTTATTTTTTATTTTTTGAGACAGTGTCTTGCTATGAACTCACTATGTAGCCCAGGTTGGCCTTGAACTCATAGCAATCCTCTTGCCTCAGCCTCCTGAGTTCTGGGATTACAGATATACACCACTGTGCCCAGCCATTAATTATATTGTGGTTCATGCTTTTGCTTTCCCACTTGACTGAGAGTTTCTGGACTGTGTTTCTTGTGCCTAATATATTTGTTGTACATAAAGAAAGAACCACGAAGTCTCACATTTGGTGCGAATACTTAGTCATACAGACATGGATGAGATGGAAATCCAATGTTTTAGGAATAGACATGGAGAATTATTCAGTAGATTTCAAGTTCACAGTAACTCAGTAACATTACATGGGTGCTAGATGTAAAATACTGGGGTGCATTATTTGGAGTTTAGAATCCAGCCCAAAATGTTAACGAGCCTTTATAATTTACATAGGACAGAAGGCATGTGAATTGTCTATAGATTCAGGACAGATGATAACACTTTACTGCTTATGTGGCCAATTCTTACTTTTTTTGATCAGCCGATGGTCCCTTTTAGAAAAAGGAGGTTCTTCTTACTACTTATTATGCCCATTTGTGACTAACCAGGACAAGGGAGGCCTGAGATGAGGGCAGAAGGAAGCGGGGTTAGTCTCTTGCCACCAGCTGACTCAGCATTTCCATCAGAACTTAGGTTAAGACATATTGATCAATTTCTTTGGCTGATCATAAATAGAAGCTGCTCAGCTGAGGGCTCTGTTCTGAAATCAGGAATCCTTAGTTGTTGCAGTAATCAATTTTATATGTCAGCTCGAGTAGGTGACAGTCCTCAGTTATTCATTCAAACTGCACGCATTGCCAGAAAGGCATTTTGTAGAAGTAATTAAAGTCCCTGTTAGATGAGTTAAAGAGAGATTTTCCTAGATAATCTGAGCAGGTGCAATTCAATTTGTTGGTTTAATAGCAGTTCTGAGATTTTCCTGAGAGTAGAAGAAACTGTGCTTGGGTTTGGGCTGGTGAGTTGCAGCATGGCCTGTTCATGGTTTTAGGACCTGCTCAGCCAGTCCTACAATACTTCTCACAACACATCTCTCAGTGATATCTCCTACTCATTTTGTTTGAAACAGAATGGATAACTGGCCAATTATTCCATACAATCAAACCTACCAGGCTATTTGAAAAAAAATGAGAGCACTATTTCAGACCTAAATAATTAAAAATAATATCAAACAAAAAATTAGTACAATGAGCATGTTACTGAAGCAGTATGTTCTGGGATTTTTTTTTAGAATGGAAATGCCATAACCCATGGTGTATGTGGGTCATGGGCAGACACGCACATGGGGCGTCATCCATGCCTGGGGAGTGAAATCATCCAGGAACAGCACAACAGCTCTGAAAGAAAGTAGAATCTTGACAAGGTAGAGGGATCATCTGTTGTCTTTAAGTAGCTGAGGACGATCAATACTCAAGAAGAGAATGTTTTAGGGGATTCAAGAAGGCATAGGAGAAGCATTATTTTATGCTGGTCTTAAACAGTCATTGACTGGCTGCTGGGGTAGGTTTCTACTATTTAGCTAGTGGATTATATTTATAGATTAACAGTTATGAAATAAAGTAGCAAATCCTTAATGTTTTAGTCCATTTGAACTGTTAGAGAAAACTACCATAAATTAGGCAGGTTATAAAAGAATAGAACTTTTTTCCTCATAATTTTAGAAATCAGGAAATCAAACTCAAGGCACCAACAGATGAATGCTTGGTGAGAGTACTCAGTGGTTGTCTTCTTACTGTAACCTCATATGACCAAAGGGACAAGGGATCTCTCTGGGATCTTTTACTTTGTGATTTTAAAAAAAATTTAGAGTTTTGTTGATACATGTTTGCAGTGTGTAATGATTACGTTCATCATGGGCAGTTGCTGCACATGTATGAGACCTCTTACTGCTTTTACTTCCTCTTCTTCCTACCTCCTTTTCCTCTCTGTCCCTTGGTTGTCTCTTTTAAAAGCACACTGATTTCATTAACAGGAGACCTAATCACCTCTCAGAGTGCCCATCTCCTGATACAAACGCTTTGAGGGTTAGGATTTCAGCATAAGCATTATGGGGGAACATAAACATCACCAATTGCACCTTGTAGCCTTGGAAATTTCTGGAGTTTTCCCAGAAAAACTAGAAACTGAATTTTATATATGATTCTGAGTCAATGCCTTGGAGTCAGGCTCAGTTCAAATGATCTTGCTAGTCTATTTGATCCCGAAGCAACTTACTAGACCTCAATAGTCTCACCTTTGAAATGAGGATGATTATAGGAATTTGATGTGATAGTAGTATAATTGATGTGGTTTTTAGAGTGCTGTTGACTTATTAGTTACTATTTTCCCTAAGTCTTATTACTCAGAAGATTAAATCAGACACTTTGTCGAGTCTCAGGAGTTTGTCTTTTCTTTTATGCTCTACCTATAGGCATACACAAAATGTATTCCAGCATCGTTATAAAACTGCAGTGAAACCTCTGAGATCTCAGCCCATGCTTCTCTTCTTTCACTATGAATGAAAAATAGATGAACAATTACAATTTGCAAAGTCTAAAGTCAGCCAAGCTTTTCTTTTCCCAAGCTCATGCTCTTTGGGCTGGGAACTTGCGTGGGGATGGGAAAGGCCTGGCTGGTGGTGGTGTTTTTCACCACTTACTCTGCTGTGGGAAGGTAGACTTGATGGGGCAAGTCATAATGCGGAACAAGGTGACTGGCTGAGTTGGCTGCTGTAATTCTGGCCTTTCCTCTTGGCAGGGGAAGCAAACTTTCAGTGAGTTTTCTCTGACTCTGATCCTAGCAGTTTCCTACCTGCAGTCGCTTTGGTACGGGGCTGTGGCTCCAGTAGTTGGACATTTTTGGGTTTCCTGTTAGCCCTGGCTGTTGGCAGCCTGTCCTACTATTGAGCTCACTTTGTCCATCTAGGGCATCCATTTCAGATAACATGAATCTGGTTCTCTTTCATAATATTTATAGCTGCTTAATGGGAGAACCAAGTATTTTTGCCTCACTAAACTCTGGAAAAGCTGGCTGTTCCATTTGTTGTCCTGCTTCTCTGCTACCACATGCAGAGTTCCAGCCCACATGTCACTGTTAGCACTTGGGGGATGAGTCAGCTATCAGTCTGAAGTCTCCAACCAACAAGTAACGGATTTCCTAACTGCCTCTTTGAACAGCCTCTCAGTTTGTCTTAGGTGGGACAAGCACCTTTGTGGGGAGAAATACTGTGGTACTAAAAACTCTCTGCAAAGAAAACCCACAGTCTCTTAGCCTTTTCCTTGTTCTAATGAATTTCCGCATTTCTTTTATATCATCAGAAAGAGGGTGATGGGCTTCCACTGCTGAGCTCTAGAAAATCCTGCAGGAATGGTCTTGCCGTTTTACCTTTGGGGAACTGGGAAAATGCTTAAATAGGAGTCCCTTTGAGTACCCTGCTTCACAGCAGCTCGGGTTATTTGTTCTAAAGGGCGGGTCTGTAAGCAAACTCCTTCCACATACCTGGGCACCTGGAAGCCTCAGGGTCCCTTTGGGCATGCTCAGACTCCTTAGAAGAAGCCTTAATCTACTAACCACAAATCAAGGTGTTTTCTGGTAGTAACGTGTTAGCACCAGCCTCCTTGAAGGAATCATATTAAAGTAAATGTTGAACAAGAGAAATTCCTGTGGGGAAAGAAAATCTAACATTAGAATTTCAAAGTAGAATTCTGGCAGGTGGACCCCACGTTCTCTCCGGTTGTGGCCAGGCTGTCTAGGGCTGGGGAAGAGGCAGAGGAGTTCTTAAGAGAGTCCAGTACCCTGCGTTTCTCCTCAAAGGAGTCATGTTCTACTGCCCCCTGTAGTGTGAAGGACTCCTTCCTTCTGTTGACGCTGACCAATGTGACTCACAGACAATCTCTGTAAGTTTGTAACCAGGATTGGGAGATATAGAAACATGATAACCAGTTTGAAAGGCACGTGGAAACAACAGAAAACAAAACGCCTCCGCATATATTATTCCTACAGCACCAACTAAAAGTCATCGGCATTCTTAAGCGTCTTCTCAAAATGACCAGTAGGGGGCACTGCAGGGTGAGATTCTCAGCGCTTCCCTGACCTCCCACCCACGAAAACTTACTAGGAGACCAAATATGGACTATAACACATCTATTTTAACTACTGTGGATTTTTTAGCCACAATAATACTTGCTGGGAGATAAATTATAAATTCAAAATCTCAGTTCTTTGATATGATTAGCTGAAGAAGGAATTTTTAGCATGAAGAATGTAGGATATATTCTGACTGGCTCTCACAAGCCTAGAAAGTGTGAACTCCAGTGACTGTCCCTGGAAAAATGGTGACCGCTTTGCGACTCTGATGCGTTTGAACAGGGCACCAAAGAAAGGGTCTGGCAGTCTTAGATTAAGGGATTCGGGGAGCCAGTAACATGAAAGCCAAATGTTTTCTAATGACACCAAGCAGCTATCTTCTCTGCTGACCGAGATCTTTTATTGGGTGTTGGCCAACTGAACTTAATGCCAACAGCAAGTTTATTATAAAATCGGATGGAGAAGGGAGAAACAGTTCTTTTTTCAAGGAATAGAAATTGAGGTGCCCATGGTCAATAAAGAGCGAACATATTATAGGTTTTCAAACAGATACGCAAACAAAAATCCAAGACAGAATTTGAAGTTGAGGCTTTAAAATTTATTTTATTTTATTTTTTTGAGACTTGGAAATTTAAAACGTAGTTATTTTCCAACTAGGGAATATACTCATGTGATGCATATTAAATCAAAGAGATTTGTGATTAGTCTCATACCTTTCAAGAGACACTACACACACACACACACACACACACACACACACACACACACTATGGGTTACATACCAGTTCAATCTTTCTCTTTCTTTCTTTCTTTCTTTCTTTCTTTCTTTCTTTCTTTCTTTCTTTCTTTCTTTCTTTCCTCTCTTTCTTCTTTCTTTCTTTCTTTCTTTCTTTCTTTCTTTCTTTCTTTCTTTCTTTCTTTCTTTCTTTCTTTCTTTCTTTCTTTCTTTCTTGTTTTACTGTAAGATATTCCACTGCTCATGGATAGGCTTTGGGGAAATTTTCAGTTTTTCCATGCTACAGACAAAGAACTGTCGAATGTGTTACAGAGAATGCCAGAGCTGTAAGTTTCCGTGGCTGACAACTAAGTATCAGGTTGCTTTCTGGGAGTTAGGGTGCAATGACAGGAAGGTGAGATGGTCTTTGTATACCCAGTTGACCCAGGATGGTGAAAGTCTATGAATCTATGACCTCAGCTCCATCTCAAGGTCAGTTATGATGTTGGCTAAGTTTTCCTCACATCACAGTCTTGCAGTATAGGAGCCAAGGAACCTTCTAACTTCCCACTGCTCCTCTGCTTTCTCTGCATCCCACTTTATTCATCTGTAAAATTAGAAATGCAGACTACAAATTATTTTCATATTTTTTTCTTAAGCTGCACCCCACCAAACAGAGAGTCAGGAGGAACACTAGTAAAGGCAAAGGATTGTTTTGGTGTTTTAGTTTCTTCTTTATTCTTTGGCAACTAGTTTTCTTTAGAACCCCTGGAGTATCCTTTAGAAGCTGTAGAGATTCATGGAGAACTCTGTGGAAAGAAGCAGGCAGCTGCTGGATGGTTTTCTGTGCATGTCTGGGATGACATTATAATAATAGCTGTTACATGATTCACGAGGTAGAAGGTTCCGTTGAGATTTGAACATCGACTAACTTCTATTTTGATTATGAAATTAGGTCCTTCCCAGAAGGGAGGTGATTTAGAACATGCACAGTGGTCTGGTTCTGTGGTTTGAGTATGGCTTGTTCCCCATAGGTCTGATGCTGACGTCAGCATACCAAACTGTGAACTAAGCAAGCCTCTTTTCTTCATAAGGTTACTCAGCTTCAGGTATTCTGTTATAGTAACAAATATATACATAGGAAGCAGGTATAAATACACCGAGGTATTTATAATTTGGTTGAGATTTTAAAAATATGAAAAAATTTAGATGTTGGCATTTTCAGCAATATAAATAACTTTATCTCTCTACTTTACACCGCTTGAAAAGATTCTAAACATGCTGGGTTAAACAGAATGCTGGAAGCGTATTCCCCTCCAATTATGTCTTCTGGTAGAAGAATCGTGTGTGTGTGGCCATGCATTTTTAAAATTGTAGGCAGACTGTACCCTCTGCTAGTCTGGGCATGAAGTACCATTTACCTCTTAGGAGTATCTGTTGTGGGTCTGTAGTGTCTGATAAATCGGCTGAGTCAGGTGGAGTCCAGTGAAGATTTAGCCTTAAGAATGCTTCAGAGTGGGAAGCGTAAGGATATAAATCCCCAGCAGCAGAGGCGTCAGAAAAGCTATTCTTGATTTATGGTCACATTTCAAAGTCTCCAAATAACCTCACTTATTTCCTGACTCATTGCGAATTATTCCCTAAGTCCAAAGTAAGAAATGTTTCTGGCATTGTTAAGCTAAGTATTTAACCTTTTTTCAAACTTATGAAATGCAAATATAGTGTAAAATAATAAAAATGGGCTTTATGGGCTTCTGATTCTTAATATTATGCTATCATTACCATTTCTCCCCATTGCCACAGTGTTTACTCTCTGAGAATTTGTACCCAGATTTTATTTTTTTAATTTTGATTTTTAAAATTTTATTTTAAAGAGAATAAAACAAAAGAGGATAAAACAAAGCGGATCAGAACAGAACAATGTAAGCAACACAGCACTTCACAATAAGACAACTGGATATTAACAGTCTTTCTTTGAAATAGTTGAGCATAGCTTCACACACAACAATATCAAACATAACAAAATAGTATAAAACCATTTGAGAGAATGAAAGTATTACAGGGCATTCTGAACCAAATAACAGAAAATGAACAATGACTGCTATAATATCTCATTTTCCATAAAAAATCCGTTTATACTATCACATATATTAAAATCTCAATAAGACACAACATGATAGAGCCAATGATAACAGAAGAACAAAAGCATGGTAGGACTTCAAAGCAAGATGATATTAAATTAGCAATGGCTGCCATAATGTCTTTTCTTCAAAATAGCTGTTCATACCATCACACATAATAAAATCAAACAAAACAGAATAAAACCATTTCAACTGATGAATGAAAACATTATAAGGCTTCAAAGCAATGTAATGGCGAATCATGATTACTATAAAATCTTATGTACTCTTACCATTTCTTACACTAGGGAGACTGTATGGTATTTATACATGTGAGTTTGACTTATTTTGCTTATGAGTATGGTCTCAAGTTGCAGCATTTATTTATAAATATCTCAATGTGATCATTCTTTATAGCTGATATTCCATTGTATAAAAGTACCACAACTTTTTTTATCCAATCCTCAGTTGATAGGCATTTAAGTTGTTTCCAAGATCTGGCTATTACAAATTGTGCTGCTAAAAACATGGGTGCACGTATACCACTGTGGTATGATGTTTTCAGTTCTTCTGGGAATATGCCTAGAAGTAGAATAGCTGGGTCAAATGGGGCTTCCAATGCCAGTTTTTTGAGGACTCACCAGACTGACCTCCACATGGTTGTACCAGACTACACTCCCACCAACAGTGCAGAAGAGTTCCTTTTTCCCCACAGCCTCTTCAGCATTTGTTGTTGGTAGTTTTCTTTATCCTGGCCATTCTTTATGGAGTGAGACGGAATCTCAGTGTGGTTTTAATTTGCATTTCTCTCATGACTAATGATGATGAACATTTTTCATGTATTTATTTGCCATTCGTATTTCTTCATCTGAGAACTGTGTATTTATCTCAGATGCCCATTTTTGGATTGAGTCTTTGAATTTCGGGGGTCTGACTTTTAAAAATTCTTTATAAGTTCTAGACAGAAGTCCTATGTCTGAGGGACAATTTACTAAGATCTTTTCCCAGTTTGTGGGTTTTCTTTTCACTATGCTGGAGATTTCTTTCAACATGCAGAAACTCTTTAATTAGATGTGATCCCAGTTATTAATCCTGGGAAGTATTTCCCATGTGGTTTGATTCTTGTTCATGAATTCTCTACCTACCCCTATGTCTTCAAGATTTTTACCTACTTTGCCTTCCAACAGATTTAGTGTTTCTGTTTTAATATTTAGATCTTTGATCCATTTAGATTTTAGTTTAGTACATGGTGATAGGCATGGTTCTAGTTTTAGTTTTTGGCATATGGATAGCCAATTTTTCCAGCACCATTTATTAAACAGACTGTCATTCTTCCAGTGAACATGTTTGACCCCTTTATCAGAGATAAGATGGTTGAGTGAGTTTGTGGTTGTGGTTGTATCTTCCAATTTATTCCATTGATCTTCAGGTCTGTTTTTATTCCAGTACCATGTTGATTTTATTATAGTAGCTTTGTAGTATAACTTCAGGTCAGGGATTGTGATGCCTCCTGCCTTGCCTTTGCTGCTTAGAATTGCATTTGCTAGTCTAGGTCTCTTCTGGTTCCAGATGAATTTTAGGAGTGATTTCTCTAGATCTATGAGGTATGTTAGTGGTATTTTCATTGGGATTGCATTGAATCTGTATAACATTTTTGGGAGAATGGCCATTTTCACAATATTTATTCTTCCTATCTATGAACAAGGGATGTCTTTCTATTTTCTGAGGTCCTCTTTGATTTCTTTTTACAGGGTATTATAATTTTCCCTGTATAGCTCTGTTACTTCTTTCGTGAGATTAATTCCTAAGTATTTCATTTTTTGGATGCTAGTGTGAAGGGTGTGGCTTCTCTTACTTCTCTCTCGGTGATTTTGTTGTTAGTGTATAGGAATACTATTGATTTTTGAGTATTGACTTTGTATCCAGCTACATTGCTGAATTTATTTATATCTAGGAGTCTTTCAATGGAGTTTTGGGAGGTCTATGTAAAGTATCATGTCATCTGCAAATAATGATAATTTAACTTTCTCTTTTCCTATCTTTACTCCTTTTATTTCTCTCTAGTCTGATTGTGCTGGCTAGTATTTCTAGTACTATGTTGAATAGGAACAGTGACAAGGAACAACCTTGTCTTGTGTCTGATTTTAAGGTAAAGGCTTTCAGTTTTTGGCCATTTAATATAATGCTGCCTATTGGTTTGTCATAGATGACCTTTATCATATTGAAGTAAAGACCATCTATTCTTATCATGAATGAGTGTTGGACTTTATCAAAAGCTTTTTCTGCATCTATAGAGATGATCATGTGATTCTTAATTTTGGCTTTATTGATATGGTGGATTACACTTATTGATTTACGTATGTTGAACCATCCCTGCATTCCTGGGATGAATCCCACTTGGTCGTGTTATTTAATCTTCTTGATGATTTGCTGCATCCTGTTTGCCAATATTTCATTGAGAATTTTTGCATCTATGTTCATTAGGGAGATTGGTCTACAGTTCTCTTTTTTAGTTGGGTCTTTCTCAGGTTTTCATACTAGTGTAATATTTGCTTCCAGGAATGACTCAAGAATTGCTTCCCTTCTGATTTCATCGAAGAGTTTGAGGAGTGTCAGCATTAAGTCTTCTTTGTATATCTTATAGAATTCCTCAGTGAATCCGTCTGGGCCTGGGCTCTTCTTTGTTGGTAAGGACTTAATTACATTTTCAATTTCATTAATAGAAATTGGGTTATTCAGCAGTTTTACATCTTCTTGACCCAGCTTTGGTATGTTTCTAGGAATCTTTCCATTTCTTCTGTGTTATCAAACCTATGAGAGTAGAGGTTCTTGAAATAGGTGTTGATGATTTTCTGTATTTCCACAGAGTCTGTAGTGATTTCAACTTTTTTATTTCTTATTGCATGAATTTGAGTTTTTTCTTTCCTTTTTAAAATAAAGTTGGCTAGGGGCTTATCAATTTTATTTATTTTTTCAAAGAACCAACTCTTTGATTCATTGATCCTTTGAATTGTTTTCTTAGTCTCTATTGGATTAATTTCTGCTCTGATCTTTATAATTTCCCCCCTTCTTTTGGCTTTGGGCTTGGCTTGCTCTTCTTTTTCTAGATGTTTGAGTTGTAGCATCAGGTTGTTTATTTGTGTTCGTTCCTGTCTTGCAATAAATTTTCCTCTGAAGACTGCTTTCATTGCATCCCACAAAATCCATCAAATTGTATTTGTATTTTCATTTGCTTATAGATATTGTTTAATTTCTTCTTTAATTTCCTCTATGACCCACTGATTGCTCAAGAGTGTATTATTCCATTTCCATGTGTTTGTGGGGTTTTTGCAGTTTCTTTTGTCATTAATTTCTAGTTTTATGGCGCTATGATCCGATAACATGCATGGGATAATTTCAATTCTTTTGCATTCACTTAAATATGTTCTGTGGGCTAGTATATGGTCTCTTTTAGAGAATGTCCCATGTACTGCTGAGAAGAAGGTGTATTCTGATGTTGTTGGATGGAACACTCTGTATACGTCTATCAAGTCCATTTGTTCACAGGTATGATTCAGTTCTGTTATTTCTTTGCTGATTTTCTGTCCAGTTGATCTGTCACTTGTGTCAATGGTGTGTTAAGGTCTCCTGTTATAATTGTGTTATTTCTTACTTGATTTTTCATTTCTGTTAATACTTGCTTTGTATATCTGGGTACTCTGGAATTTGGTGCATATATACTTAAGATTATTATCTCTTCCTCTTGAAATATTCCCCTAACTAATATGTAGTGACCTTCTTTATCTCTTTGTTTCATTCTTCATTCTTGGTTTGAAGTTCACATTGTCTGCAAACAGAATAGCTTCCCCTGCTTTTGTTTGGGTTCCTGTTGCATGAAGTATTGTTTTCCATCCTTTGACTTTCAGTGTATGGGTTTCCTTTTGGGTTAGATGGGTTTCTTCTAGACAGCATATGGTTGGATGTTGTTTCTTGATCCATTCTGCCAGTCTGTTTCTTTTGATTGGTGAATTGAGGCCATTTACATTAATGGTTATAACTGTTATATATTGGTTTATTGTTGACATGTTATCTTTCTGCTGTTGTATCTTTAGCTTTTGATTCTGTTTAATTGTCTGCCTTGCTTAGTGTTTTTTGCTATGTGTATCTAGAATGTCTTTCAGTATTCCTTGTAGGGTTGGTTTGGTGATCATGAAGTTCTTCAGCTGTTCTTTGTCATGGAAGTATCTTATTTCTCCATCCATTTTGAAGGACAGTTTTGCAGGGTACGTCAGTCTGGGTTAGAAGTGATTTTCCTTTAGGATCTGAAATACTTCACTCCATGCTTTTCTTGCCTTCATTGTTTGTGTTGAGAAGTCTGCCGTGATTCTGATAGGTTTTCCTTTATAGGTGATGTGTCTTTTCTCTCTAATAGCTTTTAATATTCTGTTCTTATGTTGGATTTCTGGGATGTGATTATTATATGTCTGGGTGTAGTTTTTTTTCGGTTATGGCTATTTGGAGTTCTGTATGCTTTACTAATCCATATGTCAGTTTCCATTCTCGTGTTTGGGAAATTTTTAGCAATTACTTCTGTAAATAGCCTCTTGATATCATTTGGGCTGTCCCCTTCTTTTTCATTTATCCCTATTAATCTTATGTTGTTTTCCTTTGCATCATCTTGCAGCTGTTTTTTTTTTTTAAAAGAGAATAAAACAAAAGGGGGCAGTACAGAGCAGATCAGAAGAGGACAACATAGGCAACACAGTACTTTACATTAAGTCAACTGGACATCAACAGTATCTAACACCATATCTCTTACTCTGCTATAGTTGAGCATAGTTTCAATTACAATAATATCAAACATAACACAATAGTATAAAGCCATGCA
>PVJX010021969.1:0-31218 GCA_004027295.1 Dolichotis patagonum | reverse complement strand
AACATAGATGAGACTAATCAGCTGTCATCTCTAATGCTTTTGTTAAAACATGAAAACACTGTAAATAATACTGTCTTTGATTGATAAGTATGTTGGTTCAGAACAATTTTATTCCATTTAATGTAAAGTGGCATAAATCACAAATACATTAAGTGGGGGTTTTAAATTTTTTTATTTTTAAGTTAAATTTATTGATACATTTTAGATCTACATAATGATCATATTATAGGGAATGTGTACCTGTATATGATATATTTTGATTCCTTTTTTTAAAATTGTTTTTTATTTTCTTTTCCCATCTTTCATTTCTCCCTAGTTCCTCTTTCCTTTTAAATAATTTGTTCCCATTTCACAGTATTTATTGAACCTTTTGGTCCTTATTTATTCTTTCAGTTTCTCACACCAGGGAGGCAACACAATATTTTACATGTGTGAGTCCGATTTATTTCACTTAAGAGTATAGTCTCACATTGCATCCGTTTACTTAGAAATCTTTCAGGTTTATCCTTCTTTAGGGCTGAGTAGTACTCCATTATATATTTTTTTTCCAAAATCTGTCTTATTTCAGGGATAAAAAGAGAAAGAAGAAAAGAAAAAATACAACCAAATTTCAGAACACATTAATCAGGGTCCAGTGTACTTTTTTAAGAAAACACTTTTTTTTACCATCAGAAAAATCTATATATTTATTCTTATTTTCTTGGCTAGCTTTTTTTTTTTAATTCAGTTTATTGCTACAATTTAGGTATATACAGTGATCACATTCATCACAGGGAATTTGTACCTATATGTGATATACCTTGTTTCATCTTTTTTTCTCCCATTCCCCTTCCCTCCATTCAACTCTTTTCCTCCTTATTTTCAAAGCTTTGTTTCCATTTCATCCTCCTTTTCTCATTTTCTCTTTTCCTTTCCTTCCTTTCTCCCTCCCTTTCCCTGGTTTCCCTTTCCTTTTGAGTACTTTCTGCCCATTTTACCATATCTCTTGTCCAGTTTGGTTTTTATTTATACTTTCAGTTTCCTACACTAGTGAGACAGTGCAATATTTACACGTGTCTGATTTATTTCACTTACGATTATAGTCTCAAAGTCCATCCATTTAGTAATAAATGTCTCAGGTTTATGCTACTTTATGACAGAGTAGTACTCTAGTATATAAAAACTGTGCATCTTTTGTATCCATTCATTGGTTGATGGGCATTTGGGCTGTTTCTAACACTTAGCTATTACAAACTGTACACTATAAACATGAATGCACATATATCACTGTGGTATGATGTTTTTAATTCTTCTGGAAAGATACCCAGAAGGGAATAACTGGGTCGAATGGAACCTCTAATCCTAGTTTTTTGAGGAATCTCCACACTGATTTTCACAGTGGTTGCACCAGTCTACATTCCCAGCAGCAGTGGAGAAGAGTTTTTTCCCACAGCCCTTCCAGCATTTGTTATTGCTTGATTTCTTGATTATAACCATTCTTTCTGGAGTGAGAAGGAATATTGGCATTGTTTTAATTTGTATCTCTTGAATGATGTTGAGCATTTTTTCATAAATTTATTTGCTATATGTATTTCTTCACCTGAGAAGTGTGTATTCATTTCAGATGCCCATTTTTGGGTTAGGTCTTTAAATTTCACTGGTCTGATGTTTTTAAATTCTTTATATGTTCTAGATATAAGTCCTTTGAGGGACAACAGGCTAAAATTTTTTTCCCACTCTATGGATCATCTTTTCACTCTTGATGATTTCTTTTGATGTGCAAAAATATTTTAATAAGATGAGATCCCAGTTGTTGATTCTTTGAAGTATTTCCCATGTGATCAGGGTTTTGTTCATGAATACTACCTACATCATGTCTTCTACCTATTCTCTTCCAACAGATTTAGTGTTTCTGTTTTAATATTTAGATCATTGGTCCATTTTTAATTTAGTTTAGTGCATAGTAATAGAAGTAGGTCCAGTTTTAGTTTTCGGCATGTGGAAAGCCAGTTTTTCCAGCACCATTTATTAAAGAGGCTATCTTTCTTCCAGTGAACATGCTTGACCTCTTTGTCAAAGATAGAGTGACTAAGTGTGTTTAGAGTAGTGTTTGCATCCTCTAATATGTTCCACTGATCCTTGGGTGTGGGTTTTTTTCTTTTTGCAGTACCATAAATTCAGTACCATACTGATTTTATCACAGTAGCTTTGTTATATAATTTCAGGTCAGGAATTGTGATGCATCCTGCCTTGCCTTTGTTGCCCAGAATTGCCTTTGATATCCTATGTCACTTCTACTTTCAAGTGAATTTTAGGATTGTTTTTTCTAGTTCTGTGAGGTATGCTAATGGTATTTTAATCAAGAATACATTAAATCTATATAACAATTTTGAAAGTATAGCCGTTTTCACTATGCTAATTCTTTCTATCCATGAGCAAGGAATATCTTACTATTTTCTGGTATCCTTTTCGATCTCCTTTTTCAGAGTAGTATAATTTTCAGTGTATATATCTTTTACTTCATTTGTTAGACTGATTCCTAAGGTTTTTTTTTTTATGTTATTGTGAAAGATTCAGTTTCCCTTATTTTTCTCTTAGTGAATTTGTTATTTCTGTATAGGAATGGTATTGGTTTTTGAGCACTGATTTTTATATACAGCTACACTATTAAATTTGGTTATCAAATCTATAAGTCTTTTGGTACAATTTTTGGGGTCTTCTATGTAGAGTATCATGTCATGCACAAATGACAATAATTTGACTTCTTCCTTTCATGTTATTCCTTTTAATTTCATTTGTCAAAGTGCTCTGGCTAATGTTTTCAGAACAGTATTAAATAGGAGTGATGATAGTGGACATTCTTGTCTCTTGTTCCTTATTTTAGAGTGAAAACTTTCAGATTTTGACCATTTAGTATGATGTGGGCTGTTGGTTTGTCATGCATGGCTTTTACTGGATTGAGATAAAGACCATCTATTCCAATTTTCTCTAGGATTTTTATCATGAATGGGTTTTGGACTTTGTCAGATGCTTTTTCTTCATCTATTGAGATCCTTATGTGATTTTTGTCCTTTGCTCTGTTGATGTAGTATATTACATTTATTGTTTTGCATATGTTGTACCAACCCTGCAGCCTTGGGATGAGTCCTGCTTAGTCATTGTTGCTTTGCTGTGTTTTGTTTGCCAATATCTTATTGAGGCTTTTTACATCTATGTTCATAAGAGATATTGGCCTATAATTTTCTTTTTTTGTTTTGGTCCTTTTCTGGTTTTGGTATCAGGGTCACACTTGCTTCCAGGAATGATTTTGGAAGTACTGCTTCACTTTCAGTTTCATTAAAGGACTTCCACATTAGTGGCATTAGGTTTTCTATAAGTTTCTTGTAGAATTCAACACAATCTGTCCAAACTTGGGCTTTCTTTGTTGGTAAGTTTTTAATTACATTTTTAATTTCATTGGCCAATAACAGGTTATTTAGAATTTTTGTATCTTCTTGGTTCAGTTTTATCAATAGGAATCTGTCCATTTCATCTGTATTTTCCAACTTATTGGAGTACATGTTTTTCCTGATACCAAAAAAATAAAAATAAAAAATAGAGTACAAGTTTTTGAAGTAGGTATTGATGATTGTCTGGATTTCTGCAGGATCTGTTGTGATTTCACCTTTTTTTGTCCTTAATTGTGTGAATTTGAGTTGGGTTTTTTTTTGTTTGTTTGTTTTGGTGAGGTTGGCTATGAGTTTATCAATTACATTTGTTATTTTTTTCAAATCCAGTTTATTTCAAAGTGAAAAAAAAACCAAATTTCAAAACACAACAGTCAGATCAATTTCATTTAATATTTTAAAGAACCAACTCTTCAGCTCATTGATTCTTTGTATTGTTTGCATAGTCTCCATTGCATTAATTTCTGTTCTTTTATATTTCTTCTCTTATACAACATTTGCTTTTAAGTTGTTCTTGCTTTTCCGGAAGTTTGAGTTTTATCATTAAGTTCTATATTTGAGCTCATTCTGTTTTCTTGATGTGATAATTCACTACTATAAATTTCCCTCATAGAACTGCTTTCATCGTGTCTATAGGTTCCAGTATATTGTATTAAGATTGTTGTTTAATTGTAGATACTCTTTACTTTATTCTTTAATTTCCTCTGTGTCCCATTGGTTGTTCAGGATGGTGCTGTTTAATTTCCATGTGTTTATGTAGTTTTTGTGATTTCTTTTGCCATTGTTTTTCATTTTCGTTTCTCTTTGGCCAGATAATATGTATGGAATAATTTCATTTCCTCTGAATTTACTTAAGCATGTTTTATGAGCTACTGTGTTGTCTTATTTTGGAGAATTTCCCATGTGCAGCTAAGAAAAATGTGTAGTATGATGTAGTGGTGGTGGAACACTCTGTAGACATTTACTAAGTCCACAGGTTTGGGTTTAATTCTGATATATTTTGTTGATTTTTTTTTTTTTTTTTTTTGTCTAGTTGACCTGTGTATTTGTGACAGTGGATTATTAAGGTCCCCCATTAAATTGTGTTAGCACTTACTTTAATATTTGTTTTATGTAGTTGGATGTGCTGGTATTTGTTACATGTGTATTTATGATTGTTTTCTCCTCTTCTTAGAGTTTTCCCTTAGCAAGTATATACTGACCACCTTTGCTTGAAATTCAGTCTTGGCTTGAAAATAGAATAGTCACTGTCTGCAAATAGAATAGGTACCCCCAACTTTCTCTGGGTTCTTGTCACATGAGCATTGTTTTCCATCCTTTGACTTTCAGCCTCTGAATTTCTTTCTGAGTTAAATGTTTCTTATATGCAGCATATTGTTGGATCTCGGGGATTTTGGGGGAGTTTTTTGTCTTTTTAGTCTTTTTGAGACAGGGTCTCGCTATGCAGCTCAGACTGGCCTTGAGCTTACTTTGTACCAGTCTGGTATCAAATTTGCAAGGATCCCTTGCCTCATCCTCCCGAGTGCTGGGATTACAGGCATGTGCCACCACGCCCAGCTGGATTTTGTTTCTTGATCCGTTCTGTCACACTGTTTCTTATGATTGGTGAATTGATACCATTAACATTGATGGTTACAATTGATACGTATTCACGTATCTTTCTCGTATTACTTTCCTTTGTTGATTACCTGTCTTTTCCCCCTGTTTATTTGCTTTCCATTCCTGGTGGCTTCTTTCTGTTCGTGTTCTTGTAATTGTGGTCTTTGTTTTCTCCTTGTAAAATATCCTTCAGAGTGTTTTGGAGAACTTGTTTGATGGTCATGAATTTCTTCAGTTGTTCTTTTTCATGGAAGTAGCTTATTTCTCCACTGATTTTGAAATGTAGTTTTGTGTGTGCATCAAACTGGGTTGTTGCTTGTTTTCTTTTAGTACTTAAAATAACTCGCTCTAAGCTCTCCTTGATTTGAGAGTTTGCATCGAGAAGTCAGCTGTGATTCTGATTGACTTACCTTTATAGGTGATTTGTCTCTTTGCTAATCTCTTTTAAGATTCTCTTCTTGGGCTGAATTTCTGAAATTTTGACTATTGTGTGACTTGGTGTAATTTATTTCAGTCGTGGCTATTTGGAGTTCTGTATGCTTCACTTATTTGTATGTCAAATTCTTTATCCATGTTTGGGAACTTTTCTGCCATTATTTCTGTGAAGAGTGTTTTTATGGCATCTGTGCTATCTTGAGCTTTCTCACTGACTCCAGTCAATCTTAAATTCTTCTTTGCTTCATCTTGTAGCTGTTGGATTGACTTTTCATAGCTCTTTGCTTGTTTTTAAGATGTCTTTCTTTTTGTGGTCACTAGCCATTATCAGATCTGATACCCTAGCCTTACCTTTGTTCAATCCTTTGCATATGCTTTCAGTGGAGTTTTTAATCTCCTGGATATCTGTTTGGATTTGTTTTATAGGGTCTACTTCTTTCATGTGTTGGGCATTCATGGTTTCCATAGCTTTCCTAAGCATCTTTTTTTAACCTATCTGCTCTAATTTTTATCATTTTGATCATCATTTCTTTTTTGCTAAGATAATTATTTTTTCTGTAGTCTCATTCATTTGTTTTTTACTTCTGATGCAATCATTCCAGAAAGTTCTAGTGTGTGGCTTCTGGTTTCTGTCTCATTGTGCTCTGGACTTGTTTTGGATGGGCTGAAGGTCTTTGGTTACATTTTTGTTTTGTGTCTTGTCATTTTCTATTTTCTGTTTTTTATTTTATTTTGTGCGTTGATGCTTATAGATTTCTAGTGGTAGATAGTTTTATCACTAGTATCAAAGCTTCCCTGAGAAATGTCTGTTCCTCAGGGATGTCTTCTAGCTGCAGGTAGTTCTTGGTCTATCCCAAGAACTTACCTTCCCAATTAATTAGGAATGAGAAGTTGCTATCTGTTTGACTCAGCACCCAGTTCTTTTGCACTGAACTATGGTGATGGTTATAACCCCAAACAATCAAGAGAGAAAAATTGGTTACAAGTATGACATCCTGGCTAAAGTAGAACAGTTAGCAATAACAATAGCATCAAGCACAGCCTGGCTGCTGACAAACTATAACTAGTAACTTGATACCTTTAACCATAGGAGTAGATTCTAATACAGTTATATAACAAAATCCAGCATATATAGGGAACTTGTATGTAGTAATTTTCTTCTAAGAAGAGTGATTTTTACCTGTTGCAGCAGAGGGTGGTGGGATTTAAGAGGGATAGGGGACCAGCTGGAAAGATGAATGGGGTCAAATATAGTAGAAGCAAGGCTGGAGGATAAAGGATGATCATCTACATTTTGGGAAGCAAGAACATAGGAAAGAAAGAATAAAAGAGAAAGTGAAGCAGTGTTTACTCTCATAAAAATATCATAAAATCAAGAAAGATGGTTGAGGAAAATGAGAAGATGAATAGAAGAAGCAAAAAGAAAGGGAAAAACCCTAAGTGAAAAAAGAAAACCCAACCAGATAAAGGAAATCCAGTCAAACAAAGAAAAAGAAAGGTAGTAAAATTCCCATGAGGTCTATAGTTCTGTGGTGTTGTCCAAGTCAAATCCCAGAACTGTACTGTGTACTCCAGCCAAGTTTGCAGTAGGGTTTGTGCCAGGTACAGGCTGATCTTGGCCTCTGGATATGGGAGCTGGGCCTGGTCTCCTGTTGCTGGAGTTCTCCGTGGGCCCTTTAATACAGAGTGGCGTTCCTGCCTGCCCACTTCTGCTCCAGGTATCTGTGTGCTGGAGCACACTGCCGGTTCCCCTGACTTACCAACTGCTGGCTCATATTCTCACTGCTGTTTTGGACATTTCCACACCACTGGTCCCGCCTGCCAGTGTGTCCCCATTCTGGGCCTGCTTCCCATTAGTCCTGCCTGCTGGTGTGCCCACTAAGTAGTATTCCATAAAGGAGTTGAGCATTACATTTTAGCACTGTGCCTTTAGTCTATAGTAGCTTTATAAATACTTATTTGCCAACGCATATTAAGCATTTAAGAGCTAATATTTGGCATTAACTATGAATTTTTACAAATAATTTTAGTACTTTGGTCATTAATGTAGAATTGGATAAGCTTTGCTTCCCTGTTTAAATCTGATGTGCAGGTCTGTGTT
Organism: Dolichotis patagonum; assembly: GCA_004027295.1. Lineage (NCBI taxonomy): Eukaryota > Metazoa > Chordata > Mammalia > Rodentia > Caviidae > Dolichotis > Dolichotis patagonum. Next base: position 23,658 of record PVJX010021969.1, on the reverse strand, counting down.
GCCAGTAGTACTCAACTGAGACTTTAAATTTCACAACCTCAATTATACATCTGGGTGATTATGTGAAATATTTGATTATCCACCTGTTAAACTCTACTTAGCTCTGCAAAGGCTGAGTATAGTTTCCTGGCACATAGTTGGTATTCAGCAAATCTTTAAGCAAAAGAATATATTTTATATAGTTCTGTAGTACTGTTTAGAATGTTAAATAAATAGATAGCAATTTCATTAACCTACCAGATCTAAAAGTATTTATTATTGTAAAGCAACTTAAAATCTCTGAGTAGCTATGATCTGGGTAATCATGACTTAATATTGAGAGACTGTGTTAACTTCTTAATTTTATAATATTAAGTAAAAATGTAAGTTTAAAGAAGTGTCATAAATGACTAAATACAGTGTGAACAAGAATTTGAAAGTTCACCTACAAAAATACATCTCAATTTATAGGCACAACATGAAAGATTAGATAATAGAGAAAAAAGCAAATACCAGTGACATTGCTCTCTTTTTAGAAGGTACCAAAATAGATCACTGTTTTTCAAATTACAGAAAAATAATGTAGTTTAGAAATTATTTTTGAATCTACAGTTTTTCTTTTTTTAATGAAGTGTAAATAATAAAAATTAGAATGCTTCACATCTAGTTAGGGTTGTCAGAGTTAGCAAGTGAAAATACAGCACATGTGGTTAAGTTTCAGGTAAACTGAATAATTTTTACTATGTTAGTGCAGACATACTAAAAAGTTAGCTATTGTTAATCTGTAATTCAAGTTTGAGATACACCTTCCTTACATACAAATTTACTTTATGAAACTTACATGTGTATAGATGTATGTATACAAGTACAGAGTCATAAAATATGTTTATTATTGTGGAACGTACTGAAAGCATGAACTTATATACAAACCAGCATTTTGTTTGTTTGATTATTCTAGCAAAATAAACATTCCATTTTGATTCATCTTTGAGAATGTTTTTTGTTTTGAATGCTAAGAACTATTTAATACACAATGTACTTTTAAACTGTATTATTTTCTAAATAAATATTCAAGTCTCAGAGCATTAGTTTTTTAATCCTAGCCTTACAACTTCATCTGATTTTCCAAGTCATTTATAGAAGTATCATAAAGCTGGGATCATCAAGCCATTATTTCTCAGCTTCCTCATAAGTGTTGTAAGTATGGCCTATTCATTGACCTTTCTAATTACCATACATGGGCCAAAATGTGTCATTTAATCAAATAGTATATGTACTTTAGAGTTTCTGACTAAAAACTAGTATATTAGTATATGATAAATAATATAGTACAAGTAAATTGAATTTTTATTTTACAGTCAGAGATGAGGAAGCATCTGAAACTATATTTCCTAATGATACTACTGTGGTAAGTAAATACTAAATTGATTATACTGTTGAAATTGAAATTCCTTACATTTTAAGAATGCCTTGAATTTGAGGTCAGTCTGGATTCCATAGCGACGCCAAGGCAAACCTAGACAACATAGCAATAACCTGTCTCAAAAAGAAAATGCTTTGATAAACCATTTGTCCTTATTTTGATTCGCTAATTTATAATTTACCTAAGCCTTGAGAAAGTCTGTAAACTTAATCCTTTATATAATTTCTTTGACATTCTGCTGTCTTGGTGTTTAAGAATAACTTGCATACATATGTGCATTGAAAGTATTTATACTAGTGATATTAAAAATGTTTGCAGATTTTGAAGCACTCTTTGTCTAACCATGATGAAAATCTGAAAAATGATAGCTTTATCCCTCCTGTGATGGAAAATGAAAACAAAAATCAAAGAGAAGCTAGCCATCGTGGTAAGTTTTTTTGTTTAATTGAACTTACGTTGGAGGTGGGCTACAGTTCTGGGGTCCAACCGAAGGGCCTTTCACTTGATTAGGCAAGTACCCTCCAACTGAGTTAAGAGGACTGCTATGAACCGTTTTTAACTGACGTAATTGATCCACTTTTTTTAATAAAGAAAATACATTGTATTTCCCGTCTTGACTATTAAAGTCAAGATATTGAAGGTAGAAACTAACTTGATTTAGATGATAATATTTAAATATCATACTAAGACAGTGTTACTCAATATTTTGTAACACAAAAACAAAACCTGTTACTAATTTTGCACAGATAAGAAGACAAACTATGAAATCTTTTTTTTCTATTAAAAATAAATATAGTTGTAGATATATTGCAGGTTACATTTATTGAAATATCACATTTTTCTTTATATTTGTCTTATAAAAGTGTAGGAATGGTTGTGTGTAGTATAATGGGAGTGTGTATATGTTTCTGCACATGTATGTACAATGAGATTTTATTCTCAGTTGTAGCACCACAAAATTGATTTGTAACATGATTTGATAAATCCTAAATATTAAATTGAATATATAGTAATTTTAAATGTGAGCTTTGATTGTTCAGAGCTAATGAAGGAAAATTATTAGATATTGGAATATGAATAGAAGGCTTTGGGTTTGTTGGCATCAGGCTTTACCAGAAGAATAGGGGAAAGTGACTTGCAGAGGAAAACAAAATGTTAGCACTCAGAATAACCCTTAAGTGCTAAATTATGTGTTGTTTAATATGTATTATATGTCTTAGGTGGCAGTAACTTATAAACCATGGCTGTATTATAAAATCACTAATGTGCCTCTTAAATTTTAACAGGATTGGGGAAAATGGTAGGAAATTCATTTGGCAGAGCGTGTAGCAGCAGAGATCATTTTGGAAAGTTAATGCCAAATCCCCAAGAAGATGAAGTGCATGAAACAGTCACAGACACTTTTGATGAAGATAGTTTTTCACTATGTTTTCCTAAGTATAGAACAGGAAATCTACGAAAAACAAGCAAGACTAGGAAAAAAATTTTCCATGAAGCTAGAACTGATGACTTCAAAGAACAAATGAAAAAAAACAAACATTCATTGGCATCTGAAATGGAACCAAATGATGGTGGTCCTTTAGATTCAGACATACCAAGTCAGAAGCCTCTTGGCCCTGAAAATGACAGAATCTCCAAGGAAGCCACACCGTCTTCATCCTGTGAATGGTCCCAGCTAACACTCCCGGGTCCAAATGCAACCCAGAGGAAGAAAATGCCTACACTGCCTACCTCTTTTTATGACCGAGATAATTCTGGAAAAGACTTAATAGATAGTGAAAAAGAAAGTTCAAATCATAATACTTCAGAAAATTCTTTGCCACATATTTCTAGTTTACCAGGAAAGATATCAAATGGGGAAAAACCTGTAGATGAGAGAGATGAAGGGCAGCGTCTTGAACGTCATGAAGACTCCATTCTTGCGGTGAAAGGGACGGTGTCTTGGACTTCTCCAGTAGCTCCTCCATTTCAGGGTGCCAAAAGGTCTATATTCAAGATAAAAGAACCCTCTGAAGACACTCTGAGTACAGTCTTCTCAGACAATGTGATGAATCCAAACTTTAAAGAAGAAACTGAAGCCTCTAAAAGTGGATTGGAAATGTATACTGTTTGTTCACAGAAAGAGGATTCTCTGTGTCTAAGTTCAATTGATAATGGAAGTTTGCCTGCCACCATCCCACATTCTTCTGTAACTTTGAAGAATACAGGTATAATATCAACTTTGAAAAAGAAAACAAAAAAATTCATTTATACTATAAATAATGAGGCATCCTATCAAAGGAAAAAAATGCAAGAAGACCAAAATACAGAACTAAGTAGACATTCAGCACAGTTTGAAGCAGATGCTTTCGAAGCATCACTTACATTCGCAAATGCTGATGCAGGTACCATTTCTCTTTTTTTTTTTTTTTTTGTCAAATTGTGCATGTAGTTTTATAGATGATGGTAAGTTCTCTTATTTAATTATGTGTTTCTTTAGCCTTTTTAAAAAAATGTGCTGTCTGCTTCTGTAATTTTTGTTTGTTGGTTTGTTTAGATCTTTGTATCTTATATTCAGAGTCAAACTTAGCAAATCAGTTGTCACAGCATTCTTTGTTTTCTTTTCTTTTTTTTTTTGATGTTTTGTTGTTTTGGTGGTGCTGAGGCCTGAACCCAAGGCCTACACAGTTTGCCATACTGCAGAACTATATCTCCAGCCCTTATTTCTTTTTTTTGAAACAGTCTTGGTGTGCATGCTCAAGCAATCAGTCTTCAGCCGGGCCTGTGGTATATGCGGTTATGCCTGGCTTCATCACTGCTAAGACAGGCAGATTCTGACTTACAAATATGGAGAATTTGGTTACTTAGTTCCTGCTTTAATTTTAAAAGTGCTTCTTACGTACAAATTAAGCAACTGTATGTTGTGCTATGTATTTTGTCTAAAGCATGCATGAAGCTAATTTCTATAAGGCAGTCCTAAAATAATGATTTTTACTATTGTTATTTAATCTTAAATATTTAGAGGATGCTTACGGTTACTGCTCTGTCTCTGGGTCTCCAGAGTATGAACAATGGAAGTCATTTTTTGTTTTAGCAACAGTTCTCTTAACGGTAACTAAAACTGTGTTTAAACAGTGGTTTAAAATTCTGGCATAGTGCCACTCACTTGTAATCACAGCTGTTTGGGAGACAGAGTCAGATGGATTACTTGAGAACAGGAGTTTAAGGATAGCCTGGGCAACATCGTCATCTCTACAGAAAAAAAAAGATGATTTATATATGAGAAAATGTTAATAGGTCATAATGGCAGTGAATAGGGTGTTGGTACTGGAGTACAGAGGGACTGTTTGAAGTTTGAGTTAAATTTCCTGAGAAAAATGTCTGATTCTGTCTGTACATATACATATCAGAGTTAAAGCTAATGAAGCAGTTAGTACATTGTAGTAATCACTGTTTAAATGAAATGAAATGAAGACTCTTGACTTACAGGAAATTGAAAAGATAGAGAAAATTAACAGCAGTTTATTTCATTTGCCTTTATAACTGAGGCCTTTTTACATAGAATCTTTTTCTTTTAATTATGTTTTTTCAATACAAAAAAAACTAACTGCAGAAAATTTTTAATATTTTCAGTCCCCTGCCTTGCTTTTCTGTCTCCTACTGTACTAGTTTTGATAATGAAGTTTTTTCCCATTTAATTTGCTAATAAAAATTAAAAGTTTTTTTGGAAATTTGTTTTATTTATGATAGCTAGCTATTTACTTAAACTGGATACTATTTTGATTGGCTAATATGTTATTTTTTTAAAAATACTGAAGCTCTGCTTATCTGGCTAGCAAATGTAATACCTTCACAATGGAGAATATGTAGAATTCTTTTTAAATCTGATGCCTTTTGTTTTTCATGTAATTCTTATTTTGAACGCTACTCTTTTAACTTAGCAGAATACTTAATGAATGTGGTGATGCTTTAATTTCATTTTGTCACCTGTGTTCTTATGTTTAGGTTTATCACATTCTTCTGTCAAAAGAAACTGTTTCCAGAATGATCCTAAAGAGTCAACCTGTTTAACCACCTCTTCTGGAACAAATGAAAAAGTCTTGGTTGCAGCAGCTCAGCACTCAGAAGCAGAAGATAGTGGTATTCTGTTTCAGTCACAGAAAAGCTTTTTTGATGGCCATGATAATACCAGCCTTCTGACATTAACTCCCAGCTCCAAGGATCCTCTTTTAAGTCCGGTTACAATTTCTAAAGGAAAAGAATCATACAAAATATCAGAGAAACTAAAATGTGAGAATTGTGAAACTGGTATTGAATTAGCCCAAAATATTTCTATTGAAAACAATCAAGAAATGTATGTTTTAAATTCAAATTCTAAAAAAATTGAGCTATTGCCACCTGAAAAATACATATCAGCAGTATCACCTTCAGTGAAGATGCCGTTCAACCATAATTGCCATAATACAAATCTAACAGTAACCCAAGAAGACCAGGAAGAAACTTCTTTAATTTCAGAAATGACTGCCAATCCAAACTCTGAAGAACTTTTTGCAGGCAATGAAAATAGTTTTGTTTTTCAAATAACTGATGAAAGAAGTATTCCTGTTTTAGGAAAGACTAAGAAAGTTCATGGATCAGACTGCAGTTTTATGAAAGAGCCCATTCTCCAGAACTCTGCCATGATTGTAGATACAGACATAGATGACAAACAAGCGGTCCAAATGCCAATTACTGAAGACAGTGACCCATCAAATACAATACATGATCTTAAAGAGAACAGAAATAGTACAAAGCAGCATCTAGCTTCAGATCAAGACTTGAAATCAGATATCTCCTTAGATAGGAAGCCAAACAGGAATGATGATTACACACACAAAATAACAGGGATCTTAGGTCCAGTTTCGAGTCACAGTTTTGGAGGTGGCTTTAGAACAGCTTCCAATAAAGAAATAAAAGTCTCTGACCGTTACATTAAGAAAGGCAAAATGCTCTTCAAAGACATTGAAGAACAGTATCCTACTAATTCAGCTCCTGTTGAAATTGTAAATGCCTTATTAAATAACCAAAAGAAATTAAATAAACCTCATGTATTTGATTTACAGTCAGTTAATACTGTGTCCACATATGTCCAGAGCAGTGCCTCTATTTCTGATCGTGAAAACCACACAGCCTCCCAGATGTTATCATTAAAGCAAGATTTTAATTCAAACCATAATTTAACACCTAGCCAAAAGGCAGAAATTACAGAACTTTCTACTATATTAGAAGAATCGGGGAGTCAGTTTGAATTTACACAGCTCAGAAAACCAAACCACTTGATACAAAGTAATACGCTCCAAGTGCCTGGAAACCAGACGACTGCCTTAAGTACCACTTCTGAGGAATCAAAAGATACTGATCTTCATGCCATAATCGACACATCATCTATCTGTCAGGTAGATAGCAGCAAAAAGTTTGAAGGAACAGTTGGAGAAAAACAAAAGTCTGCTTGTTTATTGAAAAACAATCCTAACAAAAGTGCTGCTGCTTTTTTAACAAATGAAAATGAAGTACAGTATAGAGGTTTTTATTCTGGTCTTGGCACAACAAAACTGAAAGTTTCTAGGGAAGCTCTACAAAAACCCTTGAAACTGTTCAGTGACATTGAGATTATTAGTGAAGAGACTTCTGCCAAAGTAGATACTTTCTCTGCAAGTAAATGTTATGATTCTGTTGTTTCAGTGTTTAAGACAGAAAATTGTAACAATGATAAAAATTTAAATGCGAAAAACAGTTGCCAGCTAGTATTACAAAATAATGCTGAAATGACTAGTGGCATTTTTGTTGAAGAAAATACTGAAAATTGCATGAAAAGTTCAGAAAATGAAGATAACAAATATATTGGTACCTGTAGCAATAATTGTAAATTGGGAAAATCTGGAGGCACAGATTCAAGTAAAAATGATACAGATTATATTCATAAAGATAAAAATGATTTGCCACATAATGATCAGCACAATATACATCTTAAATTATCTAGCCAGTTTATGAGTGACGTAAGCACAGAACTTAAAGAAAGTTTGTCAGATTTAACTTGTTTGGAAGTTGTAAAGGCTGAAGAAACCTGTTATATTAAGTCAAATGAACAGTTGCCTGCAGATGAGATGGAGCAATATACAAACAATTTTGATATATCCTTTCAGACTGCAAGTGGGAAAAATATCAGCATCACCAAAGAGTCATTAAATAAAGCTGTAAATTTCTTTGATCAAAAAACAGAAGAATGGAATGACTTTTCAGATTCCTTGAGTTCTAAATTGCTTTCTGGTGTAAAGAACAAAATGGATATTTCAAGTCATGGGGAAACATATGTGGTGAAACACAAAATATTGGAAGAAAGTACCCCAGCTAGTACTGCAGCTCAGTTATGTGTCTTGCAACAACCTGAATGTAAAATAGAAAATATCAAAGAACCTAACCTGTTGGGTTTTTATACAGCTAGTGGGAAAAAAGTAAATATTGCAAAGGAATCTTTGAATAAAGTGAAAAATCTTTTTGATGAAAACCAGCAAGATATTAGTAAAATTACCAGATTGAGTCACCAAGTAGCAAAGACCCTAAATGACAGAAAGGACTGTAAAGAAGGCCTTGAATTAGGATGTGAGACAGTTGGGATAACAGCTATCCCGAAGTGTGAAGAAATGCCCAGCCTAAGTGATAGTTTACACAGACAAACCAAAAATTTCAAAGCATTGAATAATATCTCTTTAAAAGTTAAAGTACATGAAAATGTAGAAAAAGAAATAGCAAACCCTCTTGCAACTTCTTGCACAAATCAGTTCCCTTATTCATCTATTAAAGATTTACCTGTAGCATTTTACACAGGACATGGTAAAAAAATTCCTGTGAATCCGGCTTTATTATTTGAGGCAACAAAGTGGCTTAAAGAACTGGATGATGAACATGAAGAAATAAATGCTGCTAAGGTTGTATGTGTAAAGGAATATTCTGAGAATTATGTGGGAAATCCTTCAAATGAAATTTGTTCAAGTAGTAATATAGCTGAAAATGACAAAATTCATCTCTCTGAAAAACGAGATTTAACTCATTTGAGTAACAGTTGTATGTCTGACAGCTACCATTTTGATGTTTGTCATTCTGATGATACATATGATTCAGGGTATCTCTCAAAAAATCAAATTGATTCTGGTACTGAATTAGTCATGAATGTCAAAGATAAAAATAACACTGGCTTTTCTGAAGTAGTACCCACTATAAAAGTAAGCACATATCCACAAGCCATAAATGAAGATGTTTGTGTTCAGAAACCTGTGACTGACTCTTCACCATGCAAAAATAAAAATCCAGACATTAACTCGGCTGTGTCTGATTCAGGTAATTATGAGGTAGGGCCAGCTGCATTCAGTACAGCAAGTGGTAGAATGGTCTTTGTTTCACAGGACTCAACTGAAAAAGTAAAAAAGATACTTATAGAAAACTGCAATAAGATAATTAACGAAAGCACTGAAAGTAAGTCAGACACTTGCCAAAGGGAAACTGTGACAGTTTATAATAAGGTGTCAGATAATTCAGAGGATGTTATTTTTCCTAACTCTCTAGATGATGAAGAATGTGTGCAGTCATGTAAGAGTTTTGCTGATACAAAAAGTGAAGAAAGCTCACAACATAACAAGAGTATGTCTGGGTTGGAGAGAGTTTCTGAAAGGCCATCTTGTGTTAGCTTGAAAGCTTCAGATAAATGTAAATTTAATGATACAGAGAAGCTTCCCAAGTCAATACCTTCTACAGCTATTTATGGAATTTTTAGCACGGCAAGTGGAAAATCTGTACAAGTATCAGATGGTTCATTACAAAAGGCAAGACAGATGTTTTCTAAAACAGAAGATAGTGCCATGCAACTGTTTTCCAAAGTATTTAAAAGCAATGAACATTCAGACCAATTCACAAAAGAAGAAAATACTATAATGCATACCCCCTCAAAAGTGCCATCACCTCCAAAAAACTTTGACCATTCTGCAAGTTCATCTACTTTCTCTGGATTTAGCACAGCAAGTGGAAAGCAAGTTTCAGTTTCAGAAAGTGCCTTACGCAAAGTTAAGGGAATGTTAGAAGAATTCGATTTAATAAGAACTGCTTATACTCCTGGGCATTCACCTTCATCGAGACAAGATGTATCGAAAATAGCTCTTTGTATTGACAAGAGTACCCCCGAAAACTCCATAGACTTTAAAATGGAAAAAAACTATAGTAATGAATATAAACTGTCAAGTAACTATAGCACTGAAAGCAGTTCATCAGAAAGTAATCCTGTTACAGTTTCTCTACGTCTCTCTCAGTTTAAGCAAGACAAACAACATTTGGTGTTAGGAACCAGAGCATCACTTTTTGAGAACACTCATATTTTGAGGAAAGAACAGGCTTTCCCAAAAAACACAATGGAAATTAGTAAAACTGAAACTTTTTCTAATGATTCTGTGCGAACAAGTGCAGAAGTGTGTTCTCCTAACCCCAAAGAACCAAAAAACTATTTTGAAACAGAAGCAGTGGAGATTGCCAAAGCTTTTATGGAAGACGATGAGCTGACCGATTCTGAACCACCAAGTCATCCTGAACGCTCACTTTCTACCTGCCAAAAAAAAGAGAGAGTTTTGTTAAATTCAAGAGCTGGAAAAAGAAGAGGAGGTGCCCTTGTTTCAGTTGGTAAGTATCAACTTTTACTTTTTGGTTTGCCAATCTCTGTTTTAAGTGTTCAGTCACAATAGTCCTAGTGTTCTAGTGATTAGAGTGTTACAAGTTTATTTTATTTTTTAGGGCTTTGCATGTAGTTTGAGAGATTGATTTGATTCTTAGTATCTCTAAGTTTGTGTACCACAAGTCATGTTTTGAGGGTCTCGAAAGTATTTTTTGAGATTGTTAATATAGTTACATTTGAGAAAACACTGTTGAAAGTTTTTTTCTAGAAAAGATGATACTCTTCATATAACAAAGTCAGCATAATACTTTCTGACTTTTCATATAGATTCAGACTGGTTCTTTATAAATTGGTTTCTAGTCAAACCACTTACTTGGTAGTATATGGTCCTTTGTTATACTCTTTATTTTGCTCCTCTGAGCCACAGTTTCCATATCTATAAATGCAAACACCACTTCTTCGGTAACTGTGAGGATAAACTAATGTATCTAAATCACTTAATGTTGAACTTGACACATAGTAGGGAGAGAACCGTCAATAGTTACTACTTGCTTCCTTTTTTCTATTTATGAAATAGTCTTAAACCGTTAACATAGCTGGGTGTGATGGTGCACACCTGTAATCCCATCCCTCGGGAGGCTGAAGCAGGAGAATCATGTCGAATTCAAGACCTGGGTAGGCTACAAAGTGAGCTCAAGGCCAGTCTGAATTGCATAGTGAGACCCTGCCTAAAAAAAAAAAAGTTAACATTAGCAGCCAGTATTCTTATCTTAATGCTGGGGGACTATATTCTCAATGTATATGTAACAACTGAGTTCAGCTGTTAGGTTAAGTGGATGTGTAGGGATGCTTCCTGGTAGTCTCTGACTATAATCTTTTTTTTAATTTTAAAGGGAGTAAAATTAAACACAACAAAACAGAACAGAATGAGGTGTAAGAAAGTATGAATTTCAAAGCTAGACAACCAGAGATCTTCACTATCTGTCATATTGTCCCTTGTTTTCTTCCAAATGGTTATACATATCTTTGCATATAGGGAGCTCATACTCCCATGTGACATAGCCAATAACATAGCCAATCTTTTCACAAGATGTGTAGTTAACTGGCTCCCACTTGCTAAGGGGGGGGGCACGGGACAGGGGACAGGACGACATGAGATGTCTGATTCTCAGCCCATGCGCCGACAGGATCACAGCCGCCCCCCAGAGAGGGGAGGAGCTCCTTGTTCTCCCAGCACCCCAAGTCAACCACATGGCGCAGGTCCCAGGGTGCCAGGGTCTCTGTCCTTCGGGCTGCCAAAAGTCTGCCACACTCACAGCCACCCACCAGAGAGGGGAAGAGCTCCTTGTTCTTCCGGCACCCCAAGTCAACCGCATGGTGCAGGTCCCGAGGCACCAGGGTCTGACTCTAATCTTGAAGTACAGAAAATATTGATTAGTTACAATTAAAGTAAGTGCCAAAACTAAGTCTCAACTCTTACATAGATAAGATAAATAGCTAGTTATTTTTAGACACCTGGGGACTCATAGAATATTTCTGTTTTCAAAAATCTTGTCCAGCCCCTTCATATTGCAGAGAAGATAACTAAAACCAGTTAGTTCATCAAGTCATTCTGCTGGATACAGATTGTTACCCAGCTTGCATTCTCTACATAGTTTGCTTCATGGGCAAATAGTATGTTTATAACACCTGAAACTATCTGGTATCCTGTAGTACAAAATTCAGACGTGTATGTATTTAAATGATATGCACGTATGGGCAGCTATTTTGACAACAACAAGAAGTATTATGGTAACCATTGTTGATTTCCTATTATCTTATTTTGAAGTCCTGTATCACACTGGTTTGTTTTGATGGCTTTATTGTGTTTTATTTTGCTTGATTGTATTCTCTTTAAAGTAAAAAAAAAAAAAAAACCATAATTCTCTTGTGGATAAATAATGGCTTTATAGCAACCCACTCTGTTCCATGTGTATACTAAAGTCACCTTTCATCTAGAAAAAAAAGTCAGACTTCCAAATATTCTCAACAGTATTACTATATAATTTCTCTGACCTCTTTTATATTACATATATAGCTTATCCACTCTTGTTTATTTGAATAATGCATGTTCTTTTTTGAACAGTTGAACCCCTGAGAAAGGCTTCTAATGACCCAATAAAGGCTTGCATAGACATTTCTACTTACTAAATCCTACAGATTAATTCCTGTAATAAGCTATCAAAAATACAGAGTAGTTGCTACTATGTATCTCAACGTGACATGGAAATAGATACTTAGAGTTGTGGTTTTATCTTAGTCTCTACAAATTTTCTACCACTGAGATATATCCCCAGCCCCATTTTTATAAATAAGTGTTATAATTATTACTAAGGATGTAGCTCATTGGTGAAGCAACCACTTAGCACGCATGAGGCCTGAGATTCAGTCATCAGAACCATGAGAGAGACAATGATAGAGACGAGAGAGAGAGTGAGAGAAAAAGTAAAGTCATGACTATTACTAATATTTTAATATGATTTTGTAATTTAAAAATACTCTCCTACATACTAACTGTAACTCATGGACCTATATAATAAATTCATCCTTGAGTTTGATGTCATCCCAGTAGAAGTCAATTTGGAAAAAAAACTGTCCTTATTGTCACAATTTGTACTTAGTGCCAGTTTTTGTTGTTTTTTTTTTAAAGTAGCTTGTCACCAGGCAAGGTGGCTCATGCCTGTAATCCCAGCACAGGAGGATCACTGCGAGTTCCAGGCCAGCCTGGGCTGCATGAGTGAGTTCAGTGCCAGCCTGTACTACATAGTGTACATAGTGTTGAGATACTATCTCAACACCCATCCAGCCCCCAAAAAGTAGTTCTCTTTAATCAAAAAGAAATAGAAATTGTTACTGAGAAAAAAAAATTTCTCTTTTAAAAAGAATGATCATTATTTATACTTACTAGGTAGTTTTATTTAACATATTGTAAAAGTCAGTACTCTAATTTTTTTACTGGACTGTAAGGTTTTAAAAATGAAATTGTTGGGCTGGGGATTTAGCTCAGTGGCATAAGCGCCTGCCTGGCAAGCATGAGGTTGCAAGTTCGATCCCTGGAACCAAAAAAAAAAAAATGAAATTGTTGGCCTGGGGATTCAGCTCAACTGCATAAGTGCCTGCCTTGCAAGCATGCAGTCATGAATTCAATCCCCAGAACCAAAAAAAAAAAGAAAGAAATTATTATAATTTACAAACATTTATGGAAATTTCTTTTTAGGAGAATCCCAAATCAAAAGAAGCTTGTTGAATGAATTTGAAAGGATAGTAGAAAATGAAGAAAAATCTTTAAAAGCTTTCAAATGCACTCCAGATGGTAAAATTTCCTTTTTATTCTTATTTTCCCTCTATAGATACAATGTGTTATATTTTTTTTTCTCAGTTCTTTTTGCTGTGTATCTTGGAAAATTTTTATATTATTGTTTAATTTTAACTTATTATATCTTAACTTGTTTGTTAGATAGAATTTTGCTTCATAATACTTATGAGATTGCCTGTAATTGGAAAGTTTTAATAAAGATAATGCCCTTTTAATTTAAAAAAAGCTATAAGAATTAAACTAAAACTATTGTAGCATAATAATTTAAAGCCCAGGTTCTAGACTTCAGTCAAGTTTTGACCGTCACCATTTCACCAAAATTAGTCTTCTCTAAGTCACGCCATATCTCTGTGTTGCTAGACCCGGTGGTTATTTCTCAGTCCTTACTTGTCTTGTCTTCCAAACCAGTTAATCACTTCTCCAGCCCACCATGGTCTCTTGCTTCATTTCCTTAATGGCTGCTTATGTGCAGTTTTTTTAATAGCTCCCTTCCTTACTCTAAGCAGGAACACTTCAGGGAGCCTTAGGTCTACTTTCCGCCTAAACTTCAGTGGTGACCAGGTTATACTTGCAGCCTTAGGCCGAAATTGAGCATTTAGGCTGGACTCCAGACTCATCCATTTGCCTGCTTGGTCATCTCTACTCAGAGTTATGTGGCCATTGCTGAACTCCTTGTTCTGTCCCTGCTCAAACTTGTTCTGTTGCCTTTTCTTTCTCAGTAAAGGACTGTGCCATTCTGCCATTTGATCATGCAGTACCTTGATAATATCTGTTACTCGTTTCCTCATACTCCATATCTAATCCACCAGTAAGTGCTGGAGGGAGGGTATTTTGAGAGAGATTAATGGCAGTGTGTCTTTTATTATACTACATTTTCTTTTATCAAAACATTCACTGGTTTTTTTTTTTATTATAACATACACACCCCAAGAGAGAAACATACATAGTATATGGGTATTACTTAATACCTGATATAATCTAGTTTACAATAGTAAATTTTTTTATTTTTTAAAGTATCAACACTCTAATGTAACCAAGCCAATTATTTTGTGTACTCTCACACATTCTAGATTTGTTTTTTGTTTTGTTTTGGTATCACTCAGCTTATTAATATATTGCCTGTTTGTGCCATGTATTTTTTTGTTTATTCATTCATTTTTGGTACTAGGAATTGAACTCAGGACCTTGTGCTTGCCAGGCAGGCACTTGTGCTACTGATCTATATCCCCTGCCCTTGTATTGCCTGTTTGGATGGGAGACTTAATTAGAATTGTATAGTTTTGGCAAAATACTTAATAGAAGAGCTTTGTACATGTATTGCATCATATTGAGAGACACAGAATGTCAGGTGATTTGATAAGTTGATTACAATGCTAACTACCATGTCATTTTATTGAAAGATATATTTTCTCATTTGCATTTAGCAAATAATCTGAGATGATACGTTGGTACCTTGAGGTACTTTTATTTATACAAATAAAAATGTAAAATACATATATGTATAAATCAAAATAAAATATCTTTTTTGGTACTGGGGATTGAACTCATAACCTCGCACTTGCTAGGCAGGTGCTTATGCCACTGAGCTAAATCCCAAAATAAAATATCTTTTATACAATATTATAGTCTTCCACTTAAAATGTTAGCATCCATTTGCTTGAATCAGTTATATAATTGGAGGTAAAAAGAAAATCTTGTTTTTACTTTTTTTGTTTGTTTTTGGTGATACTGGGGATTGAACCCAGAGCCTTCTTACTGAGTCAAATCCCCAGTCCTTTTGTTTATTTTTTATTTTGAGGCAGCAGTTTACTAAGTTGCCCTTGCAATCCTAAATTGAATTTGCAATCCTCATGCCTCAGCCTCTCAGGATTTTCACATTCTTTTACTTTTTATACATTTACTAATCACTATTCAGCATGGAAGAGCCTTACGTTAACAACTTGGAATGAACTATATTTCTTTCTTTCTTTCTTTTTTTTTTTTTTTTTGGTGCCAGGAGTCAAACTCACAACCTCGCATTTGCCAAGCAAGCACTTATGCTACTGAGCTAAACTCCCAGCCCCTTATATTTCTTTCTTAAAAGGCAAGATACATGCTTAATCATTACCCTCTAGTTATAATTTTTCAGAATGAGTAAGTTGATATAATAGTCACTATTAATGGTAGCAAGTAATTTTCTTTGTTGAATAAAATTGATTTCATGGATTTTTATTTATAAAATATATAAAATTTATAAGCAATTACATGTAAATATATTTACTTAGAAAAAGGAAACATGCATTTTAATGTTCAAATTATCCCAAATTTGGAAGCAGCAACCTCTTGTTTTGTTTTTAACATATCCTGATTAATTTTTGAAGATGTCTTGCTTTTTATTATTACAAAAAGATTTTGTAGAATCTTTTTTTATTAGTACATTTTTTTAGTTCATAGTGTTTACACTCCTTGTGGGGAATTGGTACATGTACATAACATATCTTAATTCTCTCTCTTTTTTTTTTTATCCCCTTTCTCTTCTTTCCCTCTCCCATCCACCCATCACTTGATTCCACTCCCCCTTCCTTTATTTGGTAAATGTTGACAGTGCATTCCTTGCATGGAATTGGCACATGTACATAACATACCCTAATTCCTTCTGTTCATCCCTTTTCTCCCCCATGCCTTCCATCTTTTGATTGCTTTCCCTTTTTAGAAAGATCTACTTCCCTGTTTCTTATTATCTATCTGTTATTTTGCTCTTTACTTATACTTTATGTTTCTCATGTACGAGAAACAATGAGATACTTAAGCTTTTGTGTATAGTCTCAAGGTGCATCAATTTTTCCACAAATGACTCAAGTTTGTCTTTCTTCATGGCAGATAGTGCTTCATAGATGTCTTAGAATCTTGTAGTTATCCTGCCCTAGTGCTGGAATCAACCTTTTCCCCCAAGATCCTTTCAGTAATTAATATTTTATATAAATCAAGATTTGGATACTACCCGTGCTATTACTGCTGATGGCATTACTGTTGTATTTATATTCTTGGCTCCTCATAAAACCATTTTTACTTTGCTTTATGCTTTATAGCAGTAGTTTCTAAGCTTTTGTATTTTGTCTCAGAACCTCTTTGTATTCTCAAAAATTATGGGCAACCTGAAAGAACGTTTGTATATGTGGATTTTATATATTGATTTTTATGATATTAGAGCTTAAAGTTGAGAAATTTTAATATTTGTAGCATTATTTATTGATACTTTGGAAAATGTTAGTTTACTGAGTTATGCAGATCTGCCAACACTTGACAAATTTTATTATGCCATACGTAATACTTTTGTTGCTGGCATCACTGATCTAAAAAGTCTCAAGTATTAGGAAGCTGTCAAGTTTACAGCCAAATACTAATGTCCCCAAATTCTAATCTCTCCTTTAAGAGCTTGAATTTTACTTCTGGGAAAAATATTGTCATTTCTTTTCCTTGTAGTGGTAAACTGATTTCATTCATTTTTTTAAAAACAAATACCCAAGTCTGAATAATTGTGGTTTGTTAACTGTTATTTCAAGGAAAATTTTTAATTTTGTGAAGGAAAACAAATGAAAACTGTTAGCTTGTTTATGAATGTGAATTTTATTTTTTCTTTTTTTTTTAAAGAAGGAACAGAGGCTGATGGTTTATTTTATTGGAATAGAAATGTTTCTGTATAAAAGTGTTAATAAATTCATAAGGGTTCATAAGAATGTTTTCTGTTCTATCAATGAACTTACCTGAGCTATAAAAAAGTCAGTCTTACCCGTGGAACAGCATTCTTTTTTTTTTTTTTAATAATTTTATTTAAAGAGGAAAAAACAAAACAGAATAAAGGGTAGCGACAATACAGTATTCCAAGGAAAAAAGGAAAAGAACAACAATAAAACCTAAGAAATTATTACTTGACAAATTATATACTGACTTCTTGGAAATGGTTGTTCAAATTACAAAGTTAAAACATGTAAAGTAGACTGAATGTGCATTTTCTTAAGATAATGGTTGCACTGATATAGCAGAATATACCACCAGGGCAAATGTTAATTAGCACAGTAAAAAGACATATATAAGATCTTAGTATTGGGCCGGGGATTTAGCTCAGTGGCTTAAGCGCCTGCCTGGCAAGCACGAGGTCGTGAGTTCGATCCCCGGTACCAAAAAAAAAAAAAAAGATCTTAGTATTAAGACAGTCTTAGTATTAAGACAATCTGAATCTGCTGAAAGACTGTGGGTACTCCTCAGAATTTCATAGAGAATACCTTTGAGAATCACTGTCCCGCAGTATTGTATATGCATAAAATAGTTTCAAATTCACACATTTATACTACTAGCGATAAACATGCTAAGGGAAAACGAATTCTTTACACTTTTTTCTCCTTAGAATATATATCATTTAAGGATATACAAAGTACTGTATTCAAATGTCAGTCAAAATAATTCTTCAGTGTATGCTTACCAATTTGGTAGAATTATTTCTATTTGTTTTCAATCTTAGGAATCTTTTTTATTTAAGGTTACATCTGAAAAAAAACATTTACAGACTTCAGTTGTAAACACTGCAGAAAGATATACTTGGAGAACTCTTGGCTCCAACCCTCTTACTCCATACTGTTCACCTCCTTCCCCGCTTGTCATTTTTTTTTTATATATTAGTTTCCAGTTGATTCTTTTAGGATTTTTTTTTGGCAAAATAAGCATACATACTTTTTTATGTCCATGTTTGTAAAATAAGCAAATATATACAGGTATGTATTCTCATGGTCTTCTCTTATTCAAAAAATATATATACTGTTTTTTTATTTTAAAGATAATAAAATAGAACAAAGAAGATCAGAATAAAACAATGCAATCACCACAGGATTTCAAAGCAAGACAACAGGAAATCAACAGTGATTATAGACTATTTCTTACCTTGTTATTTGCCATTTACTTAGGTTGTCTAGGGATTACTTCTCGAGTACATAGAGATCTTCATTGTTTTTTATGGTTGCATAGTTCTTGATCATGTGGTTGTATATTAGTATACCCTGGTTTTTTCAGCCAATCCTGTCATTGTGCTCATTGACGATTTACTGGATATAAATTATATACTGAAAATGAATAGTACCTAAAGCTTTGCTTTTTAAACCTTGATAAGAATACCTTTTAAATTGATATTTCCATTGATAGTTAACTACCATCTTTGAGTTGTACTTGTTAGCATCAGCTGACTAAATTTATAACTGGTTTACATGTCTGTATTGTGAATTATTTGCTATCCAGTCAGTACCAATTTAAGAATCAAGTATTTCTTTTGTTGCTATTTTCTGCATGTCCATGATGTGCACTGAAATTTTAAAAATACAATTATCTCAAATTTTTGTGTGAATCCCTATAATAGTATATGTTATAAACAAATGGGAAATAAAATCTCCCATTAGCCTTTCATTATTAATGTCATATTATCTTTTCTAGGTACAGTAAAAGATAGAAAGCTGTTTACACATCACATTTCTTTAGAGCCAGTTACCTGTGGACCTTCTTGGTAATATGTTTAAATCATTTGAAAATTCTACTGATGTTGGAAAATTATATTTTTTAAACAATATTTCTGAAGCCAGTGGTACAAATCTACAGTAAAGAAGTTAACAGTTCCTTTTTGGTTGTTGTTGTTGTTGTTGTTGTTGTTGTTGTTTTTGGTACCAGGGGTCAAACTCACAACCTCACGCTTGCCAGGCAGTCGCTTATGCTACTGAGCTAAATCCCTGGCCCAACAGTTCCTTTTTTGAAAGCCTGAATCAAGATTAAAAATTAGTATTTTCGTAGTATACTATAATACTGTTCATACTGTTATTTCACCTTTCAGTTTCTAGGCAACTTTTAAAATAGCACAACAGATTATATTCCAATTTTTTTCATGATATACTAAGATTGAGATGGAGTAAGGAAATGCTAAAAATCAGTAGAAGATGGCAGATGTTAAAAATATTTTTTATCTCTCCTCCCTCTCGAAACCCTACTAAAATTACCAATAGGATTTTTAAACACATAATTCTCTAGGACACTATCAAAAGAAAGAACAAGAGTTTAGAAGCCAAAAACGTGAATGATACAGTAAGCCTGCGAAAGCTAAAACTCACCATCAGAGCAAGCAGAGAACTTGTCCCCTGGAGAACCGGAGGAAAACTCCAATTAGCAGCCACACGTACTTCCCTGCAGTAGGGAAGGAAACAGGGAGATGCGTTGATACTCTGTTTAAGAAGCATCTATATCCCCTGCCCTATTGCTGATGGGTATTTATTGCTTTTCTTCAGAAGACCGGAAGTTTATTCTGTGACAAAAATGAATTGGAATTCTGATTTGGGTGTGGGTTAGGGAAGGGGGACAACTGAGGAAAGAATAATGAAAATAGAAATGAAGTAGAAATCTGTATGGCAAGTCTTAGAAAACTATGGTGGTGTTTTGGAATGGCAGCTATGATGAATGCAAAACAGTTACCAGGATGGGATGGCCACGGGGCTTTTGAGGGTCTGCATTTGCATACACCTTTATTTGAGCACATCGCTGCTAAATAATGTTTTCTTTCCAATGTAGCACAACTAGCAACCGGCAAGAAATCCAGAATCTAAATTTTATTGCATCTGATCAAGAATTTCTGTCTAAATCTCATCTTTACGAACATTTGACTGTGGAAAAATCTTCAAACAGTTTACCAGTTTCAAGACAGCCACTTTATAAAGTTCGTACTGTAAGAAGTGAAAAAACGCAATACTCAACTACCATGGGCAAATCAGTCAAAGTGTTTGTTCCACCTTTCAAAACAAAATCACGTTTTCACAGAGATGAATGTTTTGTGAGCAAGGATATTAATTTAGAGGAAAACAAACAGAAACAACAAAATACAGATGAATGTGGCTCTGGTGATAGTGAAAACAGTGTCAATGACAGTGAGATTCATCAGTTTAACAAAAACAGCTCCAATCAGGAAACAGTCAAAATTTTCACAAAGTGTAAAGAAGACTCTTTAGGTATTGTAAGACAATTTGTATGACTATTTTTTGCCTTTGGTTAGATACTTATGTTACTAAATATTATGACCTAAGTAGTTTCCCCATTTGTGATGATTAATGATTAATATTTTTTAATGCTTTAGATTACCTAAATCCAAAGATTAGGTTTAAATTACTTTCATGTTTTCTTTTGAAGATAATTATTTATGGACTTTCTTGGGGTTTTTTGTTTGTTGTTTTTTTGTTTTGTTTTGATGGGGAAGGAGGGAGGTGCACCAATACTGGGAATCAAACTCAGGACCTTGTGCTTGGCAGACAGGCACTGCGTCACTGAGCTATATCCCTGGCCTCTCTGTTTTAAAGGCTGTTAGATGCACAACCGGGATTGTTACTCAAATAGATTTATCATACTAATTTTCTTCCAAAATTGAGACAAATAATAGATGTATTTCTATTTATACACTTGTACAAGTTGAGTTTTTTTTAAATCCTTGAATATTTAGAAGTAGAATTCTAAGAGCTTTTTTTCCTGTCTTTCTCTGCATGTAAAATTAGAGAAAATTGATATGCAATTTTATAAAGCAAGGGTTGTACTTTTAAAATTTACATTCAGTTTCATTTTTTACTAATTTGTTTTTCAACAGACTTGATGACAAACCTTCAGAATGCCAGGGAAATACAGGATATTCGAATTAAAGAGAAAGGAAGGCAGCATATCTTTCCACAACCAGGCAGTCTGTATCTTGCAAAAACATCCACTTCGCCTCGAATCTCTCTGAAAGCAGCAGTCGGAGGTCGATTTCCCTCTGCATGTTCTCATAAACAGGTACACTTCTGCTATAATCTTTAGAGCTTTCACAGCAAAGGGTGACTTTATGAACTAGTACCTGCAAATTGTTTTGTTTAAAGAATGAAAAAACACTGCTAAAACAGATGAATGAAGTCTTACTCCATGTCTGCCTTCAGTGGCTCCTTCTCTGTCCTTTACCAGGCCTGCCCTGTCCTGTCAAAGTGCCTAGAAACAGTTCTTTCTCTTAACCCTTCAAATATTGGCTTTAGAGGAAAGTAGTCATCTTGAATGTAAAATGTGAACAGCTGATAGCCATGAATCTTCTAAAGGCTAGTTACATTTTTAGAAGAGGGTTTAGGCAAGCCATTACAGTTTTAAGTAGAATTTTTTGCAGTGGAAATGTGGAAATAATGTTGATAGTATCAACAGCTAACGTCAACATTTTTTATATGTAAGGCACTACTTAGTCTCTTACAAGGTTTTGATTATGTATCAGTCCTCACAAGCACAATGAGGAAAAGCAGTGTTACTTTGTAAGTGGGAGGACTGAATCATAGAGAGGATTGAGTTCCTTAACTAGTAAGTGGAAGAGCCACAATTCCAGAGCAAGAGTCTGACTCCAGAGTCAAGCAGTGAACAAACAAAAAGACCCGTTGGGTTAGGCATTGGGATGAAAGAAGGCACCTCAAAGGTGGGTCAGACTCCCTAAACTACTTACCCTTTCCAATGTTCTCTTCCTTCTACCCTTTGGAATTTAATAGCTTGGACAAATTGTCACCATTTTTTAATCCTCAGAGTGCCTCCTGTGGCATATTTAGCAAAAGGCATATACACAGAAGGAATAGAAATATACAGGAGACTCTTGAAGTATAGGTCATTTTCATACATTACAGTTTCTAAGAAGGCTTCTGGTAAAGGCTTTTTGTTTTGAGGATTGTTTGGGGGGGTGTGATGCTAGAGATTGAAGTCAGGGTCTTGTAAAAGCACACACTCTACAACTCAGCTGTGCCTAGTAAATGTATTTATAATAAATCCTTTAGTATTTAAATGCATAAGTTTTGGCATATTCAGTGTAGGGGTATTACACTTGTTTTTATTACATCGAGTGTTTTATTTGACTTTATTATCAAATTTTTCTGTTTTGTGCAGCTCTATATGTATGGTGTATCTATACATTGCATGAAAATTAACAGCAGAAACGCAGAATCTTTTAAGTTTCACATTCAGGATTACTTTGGTAAAGAAGATTTACAGGCTGGAAAGGGAATACAGGTGGCTGATGGTGGATGGCTTATACCTGACAATGATGGAAAGGCTGGAAAAGAAGAATTTTACAGGTACTGTGTGTAAAATGTGTTAATGTTTATATATTCCATCACTCTGCCTCACAATTGCCCTTTTGTCTTTCATTATGTCTCTTGAACTAAAACTGACTAGAAGGTTAATTTTTATATATTACATCATTTTAAGTATATTATGTTTCAGCAAACATTCTGATAAAATTGTTTACGCAGTCATCCCTGACATCTTTATTACCCTAAGTGGACCTGATCTCTTGAAGAGTGAATGTGGATTGTCCTAGAGTTTAATGAATGGGGTTTTTGTTATATTGCCTGTTTTTCTTATGCAGTAGTTACAACTGTAAGAGGAGCTAAGTTCGAGTGAGTTTATGGTAGACTCACCCACAAACATGCACACATTTATGTTGCATTCTCTTTAAGTATATAACTTATAAATGCAAACTATAAACACTAAATGTTAAACAGAAATATTTGTGTTAGTAATACCAAATAACTAGAAAATATCCTGACTGAAGCAGTGATAGTGAGCCTTTTACAGCTTTTGGTGATACAATCAACCCACTGCAATATGCATGCCATGGATTCACTACCACTGCTCTGAGGCATCAACGGTTTAGAAACTATATAATCATTTTTTATTCTACTGTTTACATAATTTTTTTTCCTATAAGGATGCGTTACCTCAAGCTATGGAAAGAGATGAAATCCTTTCTTTTATGCCCTTGTTTGTTTGTTTGTTTATTTGTTTTAAATCTCTATATCGCTAGGGATTTAGCTCAGCATTGTAAGTGCCTGCCTGGCAAGCGTGAGGTCATGAGTTCCCAGTACAAAAAAAAAAAATCTGTCTGTCTAGAACTAGTGTTTTGGGAATGTGATAAAACATTTTTTCCTGGGGCTGGGGATTTAGCTCAGCAACATAAGCACCTGCCTTGCAAGCGCATGGTCATGAGTTTGATCCCCAGTACTGATTTTTTTTTTAATTTCCTGAAAAGTGTTTTAACTTTTTAAAAAGGATGCCCATATATATTTTGAATGTTTCTTGCATAACACAGCTGCTTATAAATTGTGGCAGGGAAAGTATAGTACAACAGTTGTATTATTTTCCTGTATTATATAAACTGCACAATATAGAGAGCTACAGTTTACT
>PVJX010021968.1:0-31209 GCA_004027295.1 Dolichotis patagonum | reverse complement strand
GTTTTTATTAATGTTGTTATATACTGCTGAGACACCATGGTAACCATTGTAGATCACCTTGTATTGCGGTTTTATGTGACTTTTTTGCCTCATGCTTTTCTAGGAATTGTTTTATCTTGCTTTGTTTTGTTTTTCCTGCTAATACAGAAATGATAGATATACATGTAGAGACTCACGCATGTGTAGAGCTTATAAACAGTTTACGAGAACCAACTATATAACACATATTGAAATGAACAATTGCTTTGAAGAAAAAGAGACACTACAATACCCAGTGCTGATTCCATAATGTCATGATGTGAAGTCCAGCAAAACTATCACTTTTTGTTCAAAGTGATCTTAGCTTGCTTAACTTGTTTAAGTTCAACACACATTAAGATATGGACAGCTGTTTTGAGGAGAATGAGAGACACTATGACAGCCATTCTTGGCTTCCCTAATGTCTGGTCTTGAAGACCTGTAATGCCCTCCTCGTCCTGCTCAGATCAATTCCATACTAGGTTGTTTCATGTGAATTCCCTATATGTGACAATATGGACAACTGTTTGGAAGAAAACAAGAGTCAATATGAAAGAGAGTGAATATCTCCAATTGTCTAGTTTTGAAATTTATGTCTTACATTGCTTTCTTGTGATCCACTTTGCTCTGTTTTGTTGTGTTTAATTCTACCCTATTGATATAATTGCATGTATATTTGAGTGGGTAAGATGGATGACCATATTGTTGTTTCTGTCAGATCGTGGAGCAGAACTGTTAACAGTCTCACTGTTTGAATGTCTACTTTACATGTTTTAACTTTGTAAATTGAACAACTATTTCCAAGAAGTCAGTATGTAATTAGTCAAGTAATAATTTCTTAGGTTTTATTGTTGTTGTACTTTTCCTTTTTTCCTTGGAATACGGTCTTGTTGCTACCCTTTATTCTGTTTTATTTTGTTTTGTTTTTTTTCCTCTTTAAATAAAATTATTTTAAAAAAAAGAAAATATTTCACCAAAATAAACAGCAGGTTAGCAATGATTCTATGTTTAGCATTTTAAATCTAGATACAAGAGTTGAAGAAACATCAAATAACATGACTTGTAGATGCAGCTGTATTAAGATAACAGATAATCAAACTAAATAGGTATCTCCAACTTTTAGAGGAGGAAAACAATATGTTTAAAAAAAAAAAAGGTGGGCATAGGTGGCACACACTTATAATCTGAATCTATGGACTGAGTCAAGAGGATTGCTTCAGTTTTGAGACCAGTCTGGGATACATAGAAAGTTTAAGACCCTGTCTCAAAAAAAAGAAGAAAGAAGACAAGACTTACAAAATTCATTTTGGGTGGGTGGCGGGTACTAGGGATCATACTCACAACCTTGCACTTGCCAAGCAAGTGCTTATGCCGCTGAGCTAAATCCTCAGCCCCACAAATTTCATTTTTGTCATTACATTGTATGCCATTTTGTAGTCCATGCCCCTATAATGTATTTTTCCCAGAAAATAGGGGGAAAGACCTGTATTTGTCAAAGTCAGAATATGTTCTGCCACTCATATGTATTTGCCATTGTCTTAGGCACTTTATTTATTGCTGGGACACAATACCTGATACCCAGAGATTAAAGGAATAGAGGTTTATTTTGGCTCACAGTTTGAAGAGGTTTCAGTCCATATTTGGGTGGCTCCAAGGCAGGTGGCATGGCAAATGGGCATGGCAGAGGAGAAACAGCTCATGATGTGGTAGTAGGAAGCAGAGAGCTATCAACAGAAGAAATGTTACTGAACTTTGGGGTGCTATAGTGTCCTTTTGGAGACAATTTCTAGGTTCTTTCTGTCCTGAGCAAAAAATTGGTCATGACAAGCTCAAATGATAGCAAAATTTTATTAAAGATAGGAAAAGAAACAGGCTCCACAGGGTGAGTTCAGGCCAAGTAAAAGTAGGAAAAGGAGTACACTGTACAGCATGAGCCTGGGTCATCTATACAAAAGAGAACACAGTGGCAAAATCTCAAAGTGGACTGTCCTTTTTTGTATCATTCATGCCTCAGGCTGATGTCAAGTCTAAGCTACCCTGTTGGAAACCTGTGAAGTTCTGGGCAAGAGTCTATTTGCAGGGCTTTGGAAACTGTTCTGCACATATGTCCTGAGACTTTGTAATTAACAGGTCACACTTACTTCCTCAGCCAGTTTTGCCACCCCCTAATCTCCCGTCTCAGGAGGAAAGAGATATACCCTTCTAGGCCACACTCCCAGCAACCTACCTCTTCTGACCAGTCTTCACCACCTAAATCACATTTAGCCATAAACTCATCAGTGGACTAATACATTGGTGAATGTCACACCCCTGTGATCCAGTCATCTCCCTAAACTCTCATCTATGAGTACACGAGGCTTTGGGGAAGAGGGAGACATCTAGATACAAACCATAGCAACCTTAAAATTTTTCTTTTGCCTGTTTTGTAAATAGGCTTTACTTTGTTTTTTTAAAAAAAGTGATTGCATTCCCAGTACCCCCTAAAAAAGTAATTACCTTTTTTTTTTAACTTATAACACACACAACTGGGGTCATAAGCATACACTACCATGCCCAGTATTATTTTTCATTTTTGAGAAAGGGTCTTGCTAAGTTGCTAAATTACTCAGGCTGGGCTTGAATTTGTGATCTTCTTAGTTATTGGTGTTGTTGGTTTGTTGAGACAGGGTCTTGCTATGTAGTTTAGACTGGACTTCAACTCAGTATGTAGCTCAGGTTGGCCTTGAACTTGCAGTGATCCTCCTGTCTAAGCTTCCCAAGTGCTGGGATCACAGGCATGTGCCACCACAATCGGCATTTGTCTTAGGTTTTATAAGTAGTCTAGAGATGATTTAAAGGATTTGGGGTTATATGTACATACTATGATATATATTACATATGTAAGGGACTTGCACATTAGGGGATTTGGGTATGGAGGATGTACTGGAAGCAATCTCCCCTCCCCCAATACCAAGGAAAGCTTGCACCCACTTCCCCTATGAATCTGCTCCTGAAATGTTGGTTGAGCCACCTTTATACTACCTTTGACCTAAAGATTGTCTAGGTTAATTTAACTCAGAGTAGCACAGAGAGAAGTGGTTTCTCTGAACTGTAAGCTTGTAAGAAAAGTCCACCCTAGGCTCTGCCAAACTATTTATGGAGTAGACGTGACTCCCCATGTTCATACTGTGTGTGTGTGTGTGTGTGTGTGTGTGTGTGGTCCTAGTGATTGAATCCAGGGCCTTTACACTGAGCCCAGATGCCCTCCTCCTCTTCTTCCTCCTCCTCTTCCTCCTCCTCCTCCTTCAACTTCTTTTCGAGACAATGTCTTACTGTGTAGTTCAGGCTGGCCTTGAAGTCACTATGTAGGCCAGGCTGACCTCTCGGCGATCCTCCTACCTCAGTTTCCCTAATGCTAAAATTACAAGAGTACGCCCCCATGCCTGGCTATAGAGCAGAGTTATTTGAAGTAGCTGGACTACTTCAACTCTGGTCCTTAGCTGTCCCTATCCGTAAAATGCGGAAACTGGACTAGAGAGTATTGTGTTGAGACCTCTGGTCTGCGCAGAATCACCTGGTTAGTCAAGCATCCTGAAAAGTTGTTGCTTGCTCTAGGGGGCGCCAGAGACATCTTGGAGCGCCAACCAGGAGGCAGGCGGGGATGGGGGGCGGGGTCTAGTGGCCGACCGGGCGACCGCAACAGGCTGGCGCGGGTGCCAGGTGTGGTTTGGTCCTCCCCGGGTGCCGTAGGCGGTGCATCCTCGCGCCCGGGGCTAAAATCCTCCCTTGCCGCTTCACAGGCAGAAGTTGAGGGAAGCTACTGCAGCTCCCGCCTTATCCTCGTTTCCGCACCCTGGGACCATGGACGCACTGTCGGGTAAGGAAGGGGCTGCAACGCCTAGTCCCGCCGTTCTTTCCGAAGTCTGGGGCCAAGGAGCTTGAGGGAAACCTGCAGCCTCTTGAGGGTTTCAAGCTGATTGGCTCCTCATGGGTCCAGGGTCCTCAGAACTTGGCAAGTGGGTTTGGCACAACGCTTCTTGGGGACTTGGAGTTCCAGGGCTCGGAATTGGGAACGAGGCATCCGGAAGACAGGCTTCTGAGCCGCGGGCGGTTTGGGCGGCTTCCTAAGAGGTCAAGTCCCCGGAAGGAAGGAATTCTGGCTTTTCTAGAAGCCCAGCTATTTTGAAGGGATCTGGCGGGGTCAGGTCCCCCAATCAAAACCCTTTCCAAGAAAGTCGAGGGGCTGAAGATTCCTTGATGCAGGGACTCTAATACTTAGAGTACAGGAGCTTTTAGGGTTGTGGACAATTAGGAGATGCGGTTATCCCGGGTTCTTGGTTTTCTGCAACAAAGGAAGCGGGGGTGGGGTGAGGGTGGGGGTGTATTCTCCGCCAAGACCCAAGTCTTCTCGGGTGTATGTTGGTGCCTGGGATTTCTGGGGTCCTGAAGCTCCTTGGAGGAAATTGAGAGTTTGGCACACAAACTAGAGGTAAAAAGAGATTGGAGCATTTTCCTATGGTTCAAAACTCTGCTTTAGGTGAGGAAAGTAAGCCCCCTAGGTTTCCAAGATCCCCCATGGGAGTTGAGTCCTTTGAGTTTGACTCTCTAAGGCCCTCGGGGATGTGGCTAGATGCCCTGGGAGGAGTTTACTGAGGACAGAGGGTAGCTTCAGAGTTGAGTGAGGTGGGCCTGCAGTCCCCTTCCTTCTAGTCACCCCACACATTTCGCCGCAGCTTCCTGCTAGACCTGTTTCCCAATTCCAGGAGCCTTTTTTTCCTGTTTCCGAGCCACCTTTTGGGGACCTAGCCTCTGGGTCTACCAAGGTCAGTTTCCAAAAGCTTTCTAGAGGTGCCAAGAGAGAATTGTGTGGCTGAGAAGGGATGGACATCTGCCCCCTGCTTCCTGACTTTTGGATTGTGAACAGTCACTTCCTCCATCCTGAATACAAGGAGCAGGCCACTGGTGGGTCACTTCCTCACCATGGGAGCATGGGATTTTTACCTCACTGATGCTAATAGGTTTCTGGAGAGAGAAAGAGCTAGGGGTGGAAACACCTTCTGTCCCTTGCTTTAACATTTTCTTAAGTTTCAAGAATTCTTCAACTCAGATAATTTCCAGTGACTTTCTGAGCACTGTGTAAGGTAGATTCCTAGTATTGAACCTTAAGTCTCAAAAACTGGTGAAAGATTTTAAAGGTGTTCCCCCCAGCCCCATATTGTAGACCTAAAGTGTAGTTGTTCTTATCAGATTTCCTCTGACAGAACCAAAAGAGATTTTATGCATTAATTTATGAATTTTCATTCATTCAAAGATTTGTTGTGCCATGAACTTTATCAAGTGCTGAAGAGGAATAAGATGATGAGCAGTGGTGAACAAAATGGACACAACCCTTTAGTGCTTACATTCCTAGAGATAATAAACAAGGTAGCAGTTGTCAAGCGGTATGATAATTGAGGTAGTAATTGAGATAAGTACTATGTGAACACACCAAGAGCCAGGCTATAATCCTAGCAGTCTGGGAAGCTGAGACAGGAGAAACACAAATTTGAGCCTAGCCTGGCCAATGTGACAATTTAGACCCAGTCTTGAAATTTTAAAGATAAGGTTAAAAAAAAAAAAGAGAGAGAGAGAGATGGAGGTGAGGCTCATCGTGAAATCTTTGTATTCAGTCTCTAGTATCACAAAAAATAAAAATAAGCAAATAAAATAATAAAAAATTAAAAACAAAAGAGCCAGGCATGGTGGCACACATGTGGAATCCCAGCACTCTGGACCCCAGGGTAGGAGGATCAATATCGCTGCAAGTTCAAAACCTGCTTGAGCTACAATGTGAGTTGAAGGCCAACCTGAACTTCATAGTGAAATCCTGTCTCAAAAAGACAGTAAACTTTTTTTTTTTTTTTTTTAACCAGGGGTGGAACTCACAACCTCACACTTGCCAGTCAGGCACTTACACCACTGAGCTAAATCCCCGGCCCAAAAAATTTGTATTTCTAAGAGGTAGGGTCTCATTTATGTTGCCAAGACTGGCCCTGAACTCCTAGTCTCAAATGATCCTATTGTCTCAAGTGCTATACCACTGAGCTACATCCTTAGCCTTTAAAATGGCTTCTTATAGGTAAAGAGATTAAGTTCCAGAAATGACTTGTTCAGGGTTCCATAGTCAAGTAAATGGTCATCAGAATTCCTATTTTCCAGCTTCAAATTAAGTGCTTTACCTTTTCTGTATTACAAACAGCAAAAATAGCTTGTCTGTGGAGTCAGAGAAGGAAGTAGGCCTTAAAACTTTTACTTGTTCTGTTCAAACTATGTTCCAAAGCATCTCAGATTTCTCGTGTGTAACAAGAGAATCAACAACAAAGAAATCAAATATTTACTGAGTGCCTGTGATGTCAGTGGGGCTGGGCTGAGCCAAGTTTTACCTCTTATAAATTATAACAGATACCAGAACTAGGAGACACTTTTAAAATAATGTATGGTCATAGTCATTTTGTTTTACGTTTGAAGAAACTGAGGTTCCAGGAGGAAAATGGATTTATCCAGGGTTACTCAACTAGTGCAAAGCCAGGACTAATGTAGGGCTGCTTCAGCACTCTCATTCCAGACTATTTGAGATATATGGGATCTGGCATATGTCACGTACATATCATAACTTTCACAAATATTTATTGTTTGTGCTCTTGAGAAATTCACGAATTAAGTAATTTAAGGGAAAAGAAACTAGACCTTTCAATATAAGATGTTAGACCTCTGTGAAAATATTATAGAATTTCAAAAGTGAGGGAGAATTCTGTTCATATATTCCACAAATACCTGTTGAGGACCTATTGTGTGCCAAGTACTTTTCAGTCTTAAGGGTTACAGCAGGAAACGAAATAGAACAAATTCCTTTATTCGTGGTGTATGTGTTCTGGTAAGTAGAGATGGAAAATAAATAAATATCATAATCAGTAATGCTTTCGAGATATAAAGTAAAATAAAGAGGACCAATGAGCCAGGAAATGTTTGAAGAATACAAAGTGTTCAGGGTACCTACCAGTTTCAGCTAGGGAATACTTTGATATTGTTTGTTTTGTTTTCCTTTTTTTTTTTTTTTTTTTTTTTGGTACAGGGCACGACCTCACCCTTGCCAGGCAGGTGCTTAAGCCACTGAGCTAAATCCCCGGCCCTTGTTTTCCTTTTTTGATGCTGGGAATTGAATCCAGGGCCTCATACATGCTAAGCACATGCTGTGTCACTGGACTGTACCCCTAGTCCTCAGAAATAGGTCTAAAAGAAGATACAATTTGATAACTATTAGGTAGGTTTTTTAAAAGGGTAGAAGAGATGGTAACTTTGTAGTGAAGAAACTGTGAGAGTATTAACACCAGGAGTATTAACACAGTAACACTGTGAAAGTATTAACAGGGTCTTAAAAAGGGATATGAATTGCTATGTGTAGTAGAGGCAAGGATTGAGAATTAGGAAGTCACAGGAAGATGAAGGTAAGGCTGAGAGGGTAAGACTAGGAAGTTTAATACAAGGCTGAGGACTGTAAATTTTCTGTCTGCAGTAGACACTTAGGCTTACAGTCAGAAAGTCATGATATGTGTACACAGCACCATCGTAGAGGTAGTTACAATAGACTGAGACGAGATGAGATGTTAGGGGTAAGGATGGAGAAGGCAGCACTGACCATTAGGAGATGTCTCATGACATGGGCAGGGCAGGGAGACTTGGATGGCTCTGGGTATGGGCTGGAGGGACCAGAGTAGGATTCAAGAGAACCAAAGATTCAAAGCTCAATAAAACCCTATCATCTTCAAGGGACCATATTAGACTTTCCACATTCCAGCGTCACTTTTTTTTTTGTATCAGTGATCGAACTCATGACCACATGCTTGCCTGGCAGGCACTTTATGCTTAATACTTATCTTGAGGGATCTTTGTATTTAATTCATACTTGAATTGCACTTAGGACATTGATAACACTTGATTAGGACTCAAAGTCCTTTTTTTTGTGATTAACCACAGGTAGAGAACTGCTATGTGAGAGTATAAGAATTGAGTAACAAATTCTCTGATAAATAGTTCCTTTGCAGATCTTCTCCCAGATAAAAAAATGTCTACTCATTCATTCAAAGTATGTTTATGGTTAGAACTGAGAGCCTGAAAGTTACAGGAACTGTTTAGTGTCTCTGTAATGTGTCCTGTTACTGTAGGGAGCCTATCCTGTAGGGAATGTCTGACTTGTCATTCTCTGACTTGTTATTTCTCTACCTATTCTTGTCCTTCATGTCCCATGAGTATTTACCAGGGTTTGGAGTAGTTTCTGACCTAGGCTGTGCCTTGTACATGGGCACATAGAAAAATTTGGCTGGATTTGTTTTGAAAACATTTCCTTAAGATTTTAGAAGTTAAGCTGTTTAAGTTCAGCCTTTTCCCTGGCCAGGCTCCTAGATATACATGCAGGAAGATTTGAAATAACTCACTAATGGGTCCAACTAAGTGCCAGGCACTGCGGGAGGTATTTTCACATCTATTATTTATTTTAATATACTGAGTAATCATGTAAGGTAGGTGGCGTTATCCTTTTTTTAAAGGTTAGGACACACAGTAAGTAAATATTTTTTCCTCATAGTACAAGAAATCAAATTCAGTGCCTCACACATGCTAGGCAAAGGCTCAATCACTGAGCTATATCTGTAGCCCTTATTTTTTATTTTGAGCCAGAGTTTTGCTAAGTTACCCAGGCTGACCACAAAATTGGAGTCCTCTGCCTCAGCCTCCTGAGTCCTGGGATTATAGCCATTTACCACAAAATTGGGAGAGAGTCACACAGTATGCCCAAGAACATGGAGGCAAACACAGCCAGGTTTCAAATCCAGCTCTGAAATGTAGTTCTTTTGCTTGAGCCTCACAAATTTTTCCTAAGAAACTAAAGAAGGAAAGAAGAGAGCAACAGTGACAATTAAACTTTCAGAGATGCCAATGTTTCCGGCTTAATCTGAAAAATGAGAGGCTCCTGGTTTTGTGTTACAGACTCTCAGAGCTGGGAGGAATCATTTGATCCTTTTTACAAAAGAAGAATTTAAGATCCAAAGAATTTCAGAAGCTCCTTTAAAAATCATCTAATCTTTTTTCCTGAGACACTCCCCTTGGTAATATTTGGTAAGCTAGTGAGGCAGAAAACCATTGGGGAGATGGGGAAAGTATCTAGAGAAATGTTAATCATTATTGTTAGTCTTGCTGATAGTCACTTCATTACAGTATGATCTTTTTCTTTTGGCAGTTCCCCCACAGCTGCCGCCCTGCCCTTCTGTTTCCTGCTTTGTCCTGGAACAAGTGAGATTTACTATATACCTGACCTGCCAGTTCCCAGGGGGCCTAGTGGTTACCATACTTGTTTTATGGTGCACTGAATTGGCTGAGTATTGTTCCTGGTCCTCATTGTCTGGTGGAATATGAGAAGCTTGAAAGATTTTTCTCAAATGAAAGGACAGGATCTGAACATGTTGGTTCAGACTAGGCATTAGGATCTCATGAACTCTCAGTGCTTGGGAATTTCTCTCCGCTTTGAAGTTCAAAAAGGACTAGTTTGCAGAAACCCAGCTTAGACCAAGTTTAAAGTGACTATTGAGTCCTGGCTGTGAGCTGGGCCTCTGAATGACTGTGGTCTTGAGCAAAAGTCAGTTTGTCTGAGGCTGTATAGGGTAATAAAAATGCAACTGGACTTATCCTGGGCCATCATGAGTGTGAGCCCCTGCAGGACCAGCTCTCTCTAGCTCTGTGATGGTTAGGCTACTCACTTCTCTGAGCCCATTTTTTTCAGAAAAATTAAAAGATTGGTTTAGATTGTTTTAAAGATTCTCCGTCCTTACCATCCTGTCATCCTAGCGGCTACCCCGGTAGATTCACAGATTGTTTGAGGCCACATCACCAGTTATTAAGTGGAGAGAGACAGAACTTATAAAAAATGAATGTATTTTATACTGAGATTCAAAAGACCCTAAAGGTGAGAACCTTTATAGCCAGCTATGGTGAGGATCACTGGAAATTGGAGGCCAGCGAGAGCTACATAGTAAGATCCTGTCACCAAAAAAAAAAAAAAAGTGAGAACTTTTTTTTTTTTTTTAAGGCAGAGTCTTGCTATGCTATGCATTTCAGGCTGGCCTTGCACTCACTTTGTATCCCAGGTTGGCCTCCTCACAAGGATCCTCGTGCCTTAATCTCCCAAATGCTAGGATTATAGGAGTGCACCACCATGCCTGGCTAACAGTGAGAACCTTTGATGATTTGCTGTAGTTCTCACTTTGTGTTACATATTGCCACTTCTTTAAAACAACAGATTTTAATAACTGAAGGTATGTTTTCTATTCATTTAATACCTGATAAGGACCCTGTATTGTTTGAGGCTGCTGTAGACATTTACTTAATCAAGATCCCTTTTTGCATTGTGACAGTCACTGTTGATAAGGCTGCAAATGTGAGAGGCAAATACTGAAGAGAGGGTGAACAGCCTTTCTTTCTCCTTCTAGGAAAGATTGAATTCTGGCTTTCCCTTTGTTAGAGTTTTCTGGCACAATAGAGAAGCAAAAAGTACAAAATGAAAAGAACAGGTTTATTGAGGACCAGGAAAGGAGCACACAACCCATGGCGGTTGGGCTGTCTCCTTCAACTGGATACAGAGAGGTAAAGAGTTACATGACCTCTGATTGGAAGTGGTGCATGGGGCAGATATTGTGATGTGTGAGGAACTGATTGGCATTTTCTTTGCATGCAAATAGGAAAAGGAGTTGCAATTAGGGCTGAAGAAGGAGGAAGTGGTAAGCATTTCTCCACTTTGGCCTTCTGCCATGTTAGACCATCACCATAATTGTACAGTAATTTATACTAGGGCAAGAACCTTTCATTCCTGTCTTTGTATTGTTAGGAAAAGGGTAAAGACTGTCTCTTACTACTTCCTGCTGAATGGGGCATCATGTTGGGATTTAGGGGTGGTTGATAGGATGACGGTTGATCCCCATGTAGAAGCTGGTACCAGGTGTTTTAGCCAGGACAAGTTTTTTTTTTTTTTGGTACCTGGGATTGAACTCATGACCTCACACTTGCCAGGCAGGTACTTAAGCTACTGAGCTAAATCCCTGGCCTAGGACAAGTTTTTTGTTGGTGAACACTCGCATCTTAGATTGAAGAAATAAAAAGACAAGGTACTATGAGGAGGCAGGTCACTATCGTAATTAAAGGACCCAGGAGAGGTAGAAGAAAAGGTGCCCTTGATCTGAGTGTGTTGTTCCATCAGTACCATGGTGAGGACAAATCTGAAAAATAAGCATGGAATTGGGAGGGGTGAAGTTACAGGAGACAATTATTCCCACATCTGAAAGGGTTAAAGTAAAAGTGTAGATAGGACTTGTCCTTGGTCCAGGAGTTGAGCGGAGAGAATAGAAAGCATGAGAAATGTAAGGACTGACAGTTGAATCATGTTTGGGAAATTATAAACTAAGGGTGGGGAGGGCTGTAGCTGCATTACTGTAAGTGACAGGAGATCTTAGACCTACAGGGGTCTCATGTTTAACTAAACAGCTGAGGGCAGAGAGAATTAAGATCGTTGTTATATAGAACAGCATGAAAACAATTTTATGTATAATGTGGGAATCTTTAGGAAAGACTGCCTAGAATCGTATAGTGAAAAAAGTTAACTAATAGAATGTAAGGGATCAGGACCAAATAGGATAACAAAATATGACCTAGCCTGAAAGTTGTGGCTGTGGGCCCAGGAGATAGGAGATGAGATGACCACTCTGAATGTTTAGAGTCAGGGGAGTTAGGGTTAGGGGGATACCACTTAGCCTGAGTGATGGCAGTCCAGTGACCTTGACCACCATTGAAGTTCCGAGGAAGATCAGGTAGGGGCCACTCCACTTTGGTTGTAGTCTTGTTGAGGGATCTGAGAAATAAAGGCTGGACTGTTATCTGGGATACTCTGAGGTAGACCAAACCTTGGAATGATTTCTTGTAATGGGACTTTAAAGTACAGACAAAGGTAAGAAGATATTTTAAGAGTTTTGTGGCAGGGCATGTGTGTAAAATCTACCTGCCAGTCCTAACCAAGGGTGTGTCTGAAATTGTTGAATAGGAAAGGAGGGGAGTGGTATGTGTCCCTGAGGAAGGGTTCTAACAGAGATGACAGATGTGAGTAAGTTGTTGAGACCTGAGAGTGTCTGGGTCAGTCTACATAAATGCAAAGGAACCCTGACAATCAGGGTGTAGGGGGATGGTAAAAAGGGCATCTTTAAGGTCTAGGACTATGAAGTGAGTGGTAGAGGGAGGAATATGAGAGAACATAGTACAAGGGTTTGGCACCACTGGATGAATTGGGGTAACGGCATCGTTGATTACCCTAAGGCCTTGTATCAGATGATAGGACCCATTAGGCTTGAGTACTGGGAGAATGGGAGTATTGTAGGGTGAATGGATGAATGGGTAGGTTTAAGAAAACCATTGTCTAAAAGATGCTTGATTATAGGTTTATGTCCCCATAAACATTTGGGAGCTATTGGATATTGGGGAATGCAAGGAAAAATTGAAGGATCCCTGAGATGAATTAAAATAGGTATAGCATGAGTAGTGCGGGTAGGGTTGGAGGTGTCTCAAACTATGGGATCGAAGAAGGGAGAGTAGGAGATGGCTTTGTGGTAGACTGTGAGGGTGTTTGGAGGACGAGAACTGTGGGGAGGGAGAAGGTAAAGAGAAAGTTAAACTTTTGGTGGAGATCCCTACCTAAATACCTTTTCTAAAAGGGGTGTGGGACATGTTGGTATTATGAGAAAGCTATGTGTGAAGAAGAGAGTTTTGAACCTGCATGGAATGGGCCCGTCTGAAGAGGCAGTGTAGGTTGGCTGTCAACATCCTCTACAGAGACTGAGGATTTAATATAACAGCCCGAAAACTCAGGAAGAACAGTATACATGGCCTTCGTGTCTACAAGTATAGAGAATATCTTACCTGAGACCTCCAGTGGGACTTGAGGCTCTGAGAAGGATACCTTAATGGGGGCTGAGGGCCCGAAGCCCCAAATCTTCAACAGCAAGTGCAAGTAGATCAGCCAGTGATGAATCTGATGGTGACAAGATCTCCTGTGAGGGCAAGGATTTAGAGGATGGCTTACCTGCTCTCTGGCAGCTAGGACAGTCACTCAGTGGCCCTTGAGATTGCAGAAGGGGCATTCTCTTGCTCAGCTTCTTTTTTGTCAGGCTTGAGGCATGGTCTGGGAGGAGCTTGGGTAGCTCCACCTTATCTCTGTTTGCCTGTCTTAGAGCTCCAAGTGCCACTGCTAAAAGATCAGATTGTTATTTTTCCTCCTTCTGAGTTTTATCTATGTTGTTGAAAACACAAAAAGGCATATTAAGAAGTTTTACCTGTGGGGTTTGAGGGCCAAGTTTAGCCTTTCATCTTGGGATCTGGCTCACAGCAGGAGGTATCTGTCTCCTCCAAGGTCACAAAACATCTGGTCCTTTGTCCTAGCTCCTTTGAGGCCCTAGCCCTGTTTGACTGCCTATAATATTTTTAACTGACTCAGCTGCCTGTACCATTTTTCCCTCTGAAGAAGTAACCCAAAACTGCCATGAGGGATAATGGGCGATGACCGATCTGGTTTCTTAAGGGTGAAGGGGGTTGAAGTTGTCAAGTGGCAGTCAGGGATACTCTGCAGAGCTTTTAACTAGTGGCCCTCAGTAGATAGCAGGCATTTTCATCTTGGGTGGGCATACAGCTTTAAGTCTAAGTATAGATACTTTGTAAGCAGGATTTTTTTTGGTGGGGGGTACTGGAATTGAACTCATGACCTCATGCTTTCCAGGCAAGTGCGTGAGCCACTGAGCTAAATCGCCAGCCCTAGCTTTAAGTCTAGAGGACACAAAGGCAAAGAATCAATTAAGTATGCAGGGGCCAAATAATAGAATTAATACCATGTTTATGAGTATGGGTCTGCTAATGGCTTCCCATAAGTAGGATAAGGATAAGGTCCAGGGAATTTTAGAAACTGACATATCATTGAATTGTCATACACACATTTAGGTTTTACAGTTGTACAAGTACCTCCTGTGTGGTTAGAATGTCTAATACATCTGATTTTGGAGGATGGCCTGTTTTATTAATTTTACCGTTTAATTAAAGGTAGAGAGATCAGCTGCAGTGTTGTTTAAGGCCAGTTGAGTATAGTTAATTATGGCCTCAGTATGCATCCTATAACCTTCTTTTGGAAAAGATCTGGTGGATCTCAGTAAAAAGAATCTAAAAGGAATTTATAATTATCTCTTAATTTTAGTTGTTCAGAAGATTGGTAACAGTACAGTGTAGTAGAGTCAGCAAGGATAACATAGAACATTAAATGGAATTGCTATTTTTATTAACCATGAGTGTTTTAACATTTGAGATGACATTTTGTAACACATGTCTTTTAATAGGATGTCATTGAAGAAATTTGTTTGGAGTGCTCAATAGTTAAGCAGCTCTAAATATAGTACACCTATATAACATATACATTACATAAATTTTTGTTTAAAAATTATCATTTGACTGATGACCTCATGTTGGTTTGACTTGAACCTCTCCCCTGGAGCACAAGAAAAAGGCAGATATCTGGATCTGAAAGAGAATGTTTATCATCATAAACAATCCCAATTTTATATTTGAAGGCATGAATATGCCATAAGATCAGCAACAATGAATTGTCTTAGCCATGTGAACTTTAGTTGGGGTGTCTCCCATAAGGCTATGGAGATTATTGGGGTGTCTGATTAATGAATAAGAGCTGGTCAAAGTCATCAGGTGGCCACTTTCTTACCATACATCAGTTGAAGTCTTGTCCAATCTCTCCTCACCCCAATGGATTTTGTTTAGTCAATTTTAGCATCATTTTGACCAGCTGGCAACCTAGGTAGAAGCATGCTTTTAAATCTGTAACCCAAATAAACCTTGATTAAATGATCTGAAAATGCAAAAATAAGTTAAAGGTAAAAATTGTTGAGCTCAAATAAAAAGGAACAGCTGTTTACAGAGCAGACAAATGGACAAACATGGGCAGATGATCTGCAAAGTATAAACAGAGTAGACAAACAGACAACAGATATATAGACTGACAAACGTCTTACAAAATCAGAGTGCATTCAAATATATTTGGCCAATTTGAACTATAATAAATAGACTAGTGTGAACCTTTTTGTAGGTTAATTAATAGAGATCTCTTGAAATAAGAATAATAGAGAAGGAACCTAATTTATGGTTACTCTGAGATAGATAGGTGAGGCAAAAAGGAACATGAATATGAACTAGTCCCTTGGGACCAGCATGTTCCTGAAGAGGGAATAGGGATTGAAGCTGAGATGGCTATGGAGTGGGAGGTGTAGATGGCCACTAAGCTGCCAACTGTCCAGCAGGCATCTGTGGGCAGTAACTGGGTGATTGAGCACAAAATAGCCACTTGTCACCATGTAATAGGGAAGCATAAGATGGCAACTGGTTATCATGTGGCCTGCAACAAGATAGCTGCTGTTGATCCCATGATGAGGGACCACAAGATGGTGGCCATTTACTCTGTGACCTGTTACAAGATGGCAGCGCACTGTCACTTGGCAGAGGACTGCAAGATGGCGGCTGTCCTCCAATTGAGCTGCAGCAAGATGGCTGCTGAAGACCATGTGGTATGGGATTGCAAGATGGCAGTCCAATACCATGTGGCCTGCTAGGTGGCTGAAATGCCCAAGACCAAATGTGGTGAGCCAGCAGGGAAAATGGCGACGCGGGAGTAGTGCGGACGAAAGTGGGGCCATCTGACAGGATAGATGGCTCAAGGTGAGGGATCTGAGTCTGAGAGTGGGAAGAGGAAGTAAAGGAAGAGTTAGAGACCGCTGTGCATAAGGAAGGGGGAAAAATGAAACGGGGTTCAGAGACCAGTGGTTGAAAAGGCCAAGGAGTTTGGACCTGGAGATATAGAGGAGGAGCAGTAAAGACAGGAGGGGCATCATCTAAGGGGTCTGGTGGGGAAGAAGGGAGAGACCCTGGTGGAGCAGTGTGAGCCAGAAGTATTAAAGCCATCATACAAGACAAAATGAGAGAAGGACACATCCTCAAAGTGAGAAAGGCCTAAAAATAAAGAAGTGTCTGCCAACTTGCTGGTGTTGTGACAAAAATATAAATAAAAGATCAGCTTTTTGGTTTTTATAACCTTCTTGAGGCCAAGAGCACCAAGGTTATGAACCAGGCACCCCACAGGTGTGCTTTTTGGAGGACAAGAAATGGTCCCCATGACCGAATTATAAGTCAGCTGAGAAAACAACTTTGCCTCGGGATGTAAGAGCTTTAGGCCCCCCTCCCCCCAGAATGTTAAAGTTGTCTTAGATCACATCTATCAGAAGAAGTTGTCTGGGGGAGGGGGAAGCTCAGGACCATAAGTGCCTGCCTAACAAGCATGAGGTCATGAGTTTAATCTCCCGTACCAAAAAAAAAAAGAAGTCATCACCTGTTTTGAAAATGTGACACGGAAGGTCCTAACACCTGTTTCTGCCCAAGGAACGTGAAAACTGCTATCTCTGTCTAGGGATGACAGCAGATAGATCTTCTGATGCACGCTTATGAATTTCAGGAACAGAAACAGAAAACCTTCAGTGGCAGCTCACCTATGATGAATGAGGAGGGCCCGTGTTGCACACGGATTAGTGGCGGCAAATAAACAGGTCCTGGAGGAAGGAAAGGTGGTTCATAGGCAGGGGAGCCCAAACTAGTGACTCCCAAGAGCTAACGCACTCTGCTATCTGAGTCATGGCACCAAAATGTTAGCGTTTTCTGGCAAAATCAAGAAGCAAAAAGTACAAAACAAAAAGAACAGGTTTACTGAGGACCAGGAAAGGAGCACACAACCCATGGCGGTTGGGCTGTCTCCTTCAACTGGATACAGAGAAACAGAGAATTATATGACCTCTGATTGGAAGTGGCACATGGGGTGAATATTGATGACCTGTGAGGAACTGATTGGAATTTTCTTTGTGCACATACAGGAAAGAGAGTTGCAGTTAGGGCTAAAGAAGAAGGAGGAAGTGGTAAGCGTTTCCACTTTGTCCTTCTGCCATGTTAGACCACCACCTTAATTGTATAGTAATTTATACTAGGGCTTCATAAAAATCCCCAAAACTTCACATTATTTCTTTTGAATTTTCTCTGAATAAAGATTGTAAGGATCACTGAATTTTAGGATTATAAAGGAGCTAAAGAGGCCACAAGTGTTCTTATGAAGAGAGTCTAGACTGGGGAGGCTAGAGAAGCTAGGAGTTCTCCATTAATAATGTTGCTCAGGCCGGGGATTTAGCTCAGTGGCTTAAGCGCCTGCCTGGCAAGCGTGAGGTCATGAGTTCGATCCCTGGTACCAAAAAAAACAAAAAACAAAAACAAAAAAAAATAATAATGTTGCTCAGGTACTTACAGATGAGTAGTGTGAATGTATAACAAAGAAACTGAAACCAGGTTTTGCCACATGAGACTTTACTTATAGGGACATGAGACTTTACTTATAGGGAGTCATCCTGGGAACCAGAAACTATTCCAATGGAATTATCCCTACCATCTGTCCTTTGGAGTTTTTCCTTGGAATTTACTTTTCTAGCTGACAGTTGGGTCAACCTTTCAGTTAAATTTGCTTCCAAAGGAGTGTCTGTTCTGCATGGGACCTAAATTAGCCCATGGAGATAAGATGACCAAGGTGCAATTTTTGCCCAGTAGAGCTGGGAGTGAGGAGCAGGGAGAGAAAGACTGACAGTGAATGACAGAGAGACAGAAATGTGCGGAGTAAACCTATTAAAGAGCAAATAATGTAAAACTGGTGTAGACAAATGAAACAAACATTGCTTGCCTTTGGGGAAACATCAAGAAAAGAGTCTGATTAAGGGAAAACATGGACAAAGTATCCTAAACATACCAAACAGCTTGAAATATAACTGTCAGGGTACACTCACATGAATATGTGTGGCAGGCATGCAGAACAGATCAGATGTAACTAGACTATCCTTTATAAGCTAGTGAGGAAAGAAAGCTTGTGTGGGGTAAAGGCATTCAGTACTTCATTAAATGTTCATATAGTAGACCAGGGGTCAGAAATGGTCCCCTAGGTTTTAAGGTAACTATTACCAACCTTTAGGAATTTTTGCTTTTCTTTTCCCTACTTCATGGGCTTTGCATATACTCCACGCTGTTCACTTTACTTTTCTTTTTTTGGCCTAGTTAATTTCTGTTCATACTTTAAAGCTCAGCTTAAATATTACTTGCCCCATCCCTGTTTTCCTAGTTATGAACTTGATATCTCCTTCATGCTACTTGTCCTAATTATAAATAAATTAGCTTGTTTAATATTTGCTGTGTCTAATCTCTCTCTTGTTTGGTGCTGTTTCCCTAACACAGAGTTGGACACATAGTTGGCATGCAATAAATATTTGCTGAAAGAATGACTGAAGTGTGTCCATTGAATTTAGCAACAAGAGTCACTTTGACCTTGGTGAGACAGTTTTGCAGAAACAGTGGGGGTGGAAGCCAGATTGCATTGAGTTGTGCAGTAAATGAGAAATAAGGAAATGAAGACAGTGATGTGTAGAGAACTTTTTCATAGGTGTAGCTATGAAGGGGAACAGGAGGGGTAGAAGCTAGAGAAAACAGAGTCCAAAGTTAGAGTTGTTGTGGGCTTTTTTATTTTTTTAAGTTTTTGTTTTTGGTTTTGGTTTTTTGAGATCTCTTCTCACTATTCAGTTCAGGCTGACCTTGAACTTACTTTGAGACTATGCTCCAGTGGCCAGAGTTGTTTTTGATAGGAAAAATAGGAGTTTATTTAAATAATAAAGAGCCAATGCAGAAAGAGGGTAGTGGTGGAGATAATTGAAAGTATGCATCTTCTAAGATGTGGGATGGGATGGAATCCAGAAAGGGAGTGTCATGCTACAGTCTAGCATTTGTTCTGTAGACTTTGGCAAGTCTGACTTAGAGCTGAGATAGTTTGGAGCCAGAGCAAGCCAAGCAAGCTAAGATTGTGCGGTAGACAGGAAAAGAAGCCAAAGGACTGAAGAAGTAGGGTGAAGGATAGGGAAGACATTTGGAAGGTAGAACCAGGTAGCTGTGAGAGGAAAATTAAGGGGTCTTGACTTGAACCACAGAGCAGATGCCTAAGTAAGTATGAACTGAATGGTTTTGAGGTTTCTCAAGAGTAGAGAAAATGGGGCAGGCTGTGGAAGATGAAGCAATAACAAGTTACCTCAAGCATCTTAGTGAAAATCCTTATCCCCAGAGTTTTGGGACCAGCCAGAAGCCATTCAGAACCAAGATGTTGAATTGTCAACTGGGTGGTCAGGTTAGACACTATTTCTTTTAGGTTAAAAATAAGAAACAAGGTGTGGCTCTAAAATAATGAGTTTTTCTGAGAGCAGGGCTCATAACTGACCCTGAAAGACTTTCCATCAAAATGTTGCAGAAATGAGCTTAGGTATTTCATTTGGATGGCTCTGTTGATTACGAATGTCATTGGAAGCCAGCAGTGATGGCACATGTCTGTAATCCAACATTTGGGGGGCTAAGGCAGGAGGATCATCACTAGTTCAGGGTCAGACTGGACTACAGTGTTCAAGCCCAGCATGAACTACATAGTGAGACCCTGTCTCAAAAAACAAAGTTTTTTTTCTCATTGGGGACAGGGGTATAGCCTAGCAGTGCAGCATTTGCTTACCTTCAGAGAGACACTGTTTGATCCCCAGGACCACCAAAATACACAAAACCCCCTCACTAATTTTTTTGTCCAGTGTCTGCATGACCTGGCTGTGGTTTGAATGAGTCTCTCAGACTTTCTGTCTTGGTTTGTTGTAGTTTTGTTTCTTGTAGTAATGGAGATTGAACCCAGGGCCTTTGTGCTGAGCTATGCCCCCCCCATCTCCCCCTGCCTATTTATTTATTTATTTATTTATTTATTTATTTATTTATTTTTGAGACAGGTCCTCATTATGCAGTTGAGGCTGGCCCTGGGCTCAGCTGAAGGCTCAGCCTGCCTTCCAAACAGGCTGGTCTGGAACTCTCAATGATCCTCCTGCCTCAGTGACCCAAGTGCTGGAATAACAAGCTGGCATCACCATGCCCAGCTTATTTATTTTTTATTAGGAAATAGGATAATGCCAAGTTGCCCAGGCTGGGCTTGACTTTGTGATCTTTTTGCCTCAGTTTCCCAGCTTGCTGGGATTACAGGCATGCATCACCTCCTTGCTACCTAGAATTTTTGAGAATGATGATATACTCTGCCTACTGTCATTTTGCTACTCAAAAAGCAAAAAGGCCCCTGTGAGTCTGAGAATTTTAGATCCAAGAAGAATGATTGATGGATATATAAACGTCCTATCACTGTAAAAGGACCAACAGATGAAAGTTACTAGAAGACACTCCCAACCCGCTAGATGTCCAGTATGAGTTCGTGTTTTCTAAAATCAAAGAAT
Source organism: Dolichotis patagonum (assembly GCA_004027295.1). NCBI lineage: Eukaryota > Metazoa > Chordata > Mammalia > Rodentia > Caviidae > Dolichotis > Dolichotis patagonum. Next base: position 10,720 of record PVJX010021968.1, on the reverse strand, counting down.
AAATTTTAGAAACAATGGAGGTTAAGAGCAGAACATATTTATTGAGAGCTGTCTGAGAAGGAGAAAGAAGGGGTCCCAAGTGGGTTGCTGAGGATCTTGCCTTTTCCAGGGATTTTTATAGAGCAAAAGCCATGAGGAGAGGCAGGTCTAAGATGCAGAAAAATGGGAACTCACTGACAAGGTAGGCATGAGGTGGGACAGAATTATGGTCAACCAATAAGATTATGAGTATAAAATTGGAATCCAATAGGGAAACCAATCACACAGCAAGGGGAAACAGGGCCTTTGCCTATAGGGGGTTGGATTAGTGACTTCTTTTGGCTTCTTCAAGGTGATTGACACCTATTTGGAATATTAGTCCATCATGTTTATAGTTAGGGTGTGATTGCATTTATTTTGTCTTTTGTCCTGAGATCTGGCCCACAGTGGAGGTGTCTGTCTCTTCCAGGGTTGCAAGATATCTGATCTTCTGCACTGGCTTCTTGGAGGGTGTCCCTTGTCTGACTGCCTGTAATATTTCTTTCTAACTCAGCTTCCTATAACAAAAAGAGACAAGGGGAAAGGGAAGTAAAAAGAATTAAGATGTGTTATGTAGGTGTACCAACTCCCCATGATGAATGTAATCATTATGTACTGCAAACATGTACTGATAAATTTTTTTTAAATGTCCTGTCATTTAGGAACTAATGGGGAGGAGTAGCTTTTCAATTCTGCTAGCTTGTTTAACTTCCTTGGGTATGAGGAGGGCAATTGTCTATATTGGCTGCCCACAAATGCTGCTGAGCAATCTTAAAGTGCCTGGAGCTTGCTTTGTCTATTCATGGACCCTGTGCTATGAAGCAGTGTTCAGTGACTGTCACTATGCCTGTGGCAGTCTGGAATTACCCAGAGAGAACAAAGCTGCATACACAGTGTGCACAAGGGAGTCTTGTAACAACCTTGTCCCTCTTCCTAGGGCTGCATGAGGTACCACAGCTTGATCTGAGGTGCTTGCTTTATTTCAAGAAGTCAGCATCTGAACCCCAGCAAGAGTATTATGTTTTGTTTGGGATACCTTCCTTTTGGAGAGACATGGATGAACCCTTTGTGGCTGATATTTCAGCCCACAAACTCCATACATCCTTTCTCATCCTTTAGTAGATCTTCCCTATATTTCAAGGCTCAACTTAAATGTCCACTTCATCTAGAGACTTTCCTGACATTCATTGGAATAAATCACAGATAGTATGGAAAGATAGTGTGGAAAGAACAGAGATTTTGAATGAAGTAGGCCTGTTTGAGTGCTCAGTCAGCCATTTGACCTGCCATCCCTCCCCGCTGGTTCCAAGCATCAGTTCTCTCTTAAACCCCTTAAATGAGTATGATAATATTTGTCAACCAGGATTTTTTTTTAAGACAGTGTCTCACAAGGTAATTCAGGCTGGCCCTGAGCTCATTATGTAGCCCAAGCTGGCTTTGAACTTGTAGTGATTCTCCTGCCTCAGCCTCCTAAGTGCTGGGTTTACAAGCACACGCTGCCACATGAACTATACAGGATTTTTTGAGAATTAAATGAGGGGCTGAGGATATAGCTCAGCAGCACACACTGCTGCCTAGCAAGTGCAAGGCCGTGAGTTCAATCACCGGTACCCCTCCAAAAAATTGTAGAGAATTGTGGGTCTGTCAAAGCAGCTTATACAATTTTTAGCATGTAGGAAGAATTTGTTAAATGTTTTTCCCTTTAATACCTGTAACTTTTAATGAACTAAAAGTAGTACTTCTGCCTCCAAAATGATATTCAAATGAAAAATTACAATATGTAAAACTTTCTTCTCCAATAGACTTGTTTGTTGAGAAGTACAGGTGGTATTACCTGCCTCCAACATAGAGCTTTGTATTGGGAGGACCAATGATTGTTAGTTGAGAGAATGAGCTTCTAGACCAATGAGAAATCTAGGGAATAGTTAAAATCAATAATGACTGCACTCAGGAAGCTGAGGCAGGACAATTGCTATGAGTTTGAGGCTAGCCTGGGCTACATACTGTGTTCAAGGCCAGCCTGAACTATACAGTGAGACCCTGTCTCAAAAAACAAACAAAATAGGGTCAGGCGTGGTGGTGCACTCCTGTGATCCCAGCACTCGGGAGGCTGAGGCAGGAAGATCGATGCAAGTTTGAGATCAGCCTGTGCTACAAAGTCAACTCAAGGCCAGCCTCAACTGCTTAGTGAGACCCTGTTTCAAAAAGACAAAAACAAACAAATAAGCAAGCAAACAAAATAATCAGTAATGGGTCTAACCTAAAGAGGAGAGATTTCAGGGTGCTACCTGGGAACAGTCATAGGAAGGGCTGACATTGAAAAAGAGATCTTTATGTCTTCTACTTAGAGTTGTAAGCAAAGGCTAAAAATTCTCGGAAAAGACAGATTTTGTCTCAGTAGAAAAAGGGACAGAGTTGTTTTTTAAAAATAAAATGAGAAAATTGAGTGTGGTGGGGCATGCCTATAATCCCAGCTACTTGAAAAGCTGAAGCAGAAAGATCCCAAGTTCAAGACTAACCTGGGTAATTTAGTGAGACAGTGTTTTAACTGAATGAATGAATGAACAAACTAAGGAACAAACAAGTAAGTAGGACAGACTGTTAGGGCACGATTATAATGTAAGAATACATGTGTAAAATAGCAAATTTATAAGCATTTCATGATTAATTAGAGGTCCCTGACTAAGTTACTGTTCTGCTGTTTCTGCTAAATTCAGTTGACCTTGACAGTGTCTACAGCCCAGCTAAATACCTCTGAGGGGAGCTCTGGGTCAGAGTAGTTGTCTATACCTAAGGCACCTCGGGCTAATTCACGGCTCCTCCCCAGAAAGTTCTTATATTATGGTAATACCCTTAACTATGCTCACTCTGTAAGGACCCCCTCCCCTTGTTTCTAAAGTGTTTCTATTGTTTCAAGACTAGTCTGCCTGTCAATATTTGATTCAATGTATATAACTAATCATGTAATGTTTTGTCACTTACTTTACCTCCCACTTCTAAATTCTATATACTTACTATCATGATGTTCTGTGCAGATGACTATGTTTTTTGCTTGTTTGTTTGTTTGTTTGTTTGTTTTTGGTCTTTTTGAGACAGGGTCGAGCTATGCAGTTCAGGCTGGCCTTGAGGCTCACTTTGTTTCCCAGGCTGGTCTCGAATGCCAAAGGATCCTCCTGCCTCAGCCTCCCAAATGCTGGAATTACAGGCATGTGCTGCCATGCCCACCTCCTAAATTCTGTATTAACTAAACTTTTCCTAAATTCAGCACTGTTGCCTTTGTGGAATTATCCAGCAACTATCTGTTGGCTTAAAGATTAAACGCTGCCTTCTTATCTCTTCCGTGCAAAGAGTCTTCCTTTCAGTTTGGCCTGGCTTAGGAATTTTCCCAAAACCAGAGGAAGCTACTGTTAAGGGTTTTTTGGCTATAGAGAGATAAGCCAAGGCTGCCAGGTGCTTACCAGAGATCTTGTAGCATAGGAAATGGCGGTAAGCAAAGTATTGGTCTGACCTTTCCAATATGAGATTCTGTTGGAATGTCATCCTTTTGTCTCTTGCTGCTTTGGACCTCTAACCTCCTTGGTTTTGTGTGCAGGTGAAGATGCCTGGTGTCAGGGCTGTGGGGACCATATTGCTCCAAGCCAGAGGTTGTACAGAACTGTCAATGAAGTCTGGCACAGCTCTTGCTTCCGGTAAGTGAGTCTGTCCTTTCTTTATCAGCATGCAGTGGCCAGGCACTATTTCATGTACTAGAAAATAAAGAAGCAAGCTTCTGACTATAGAATTTCAATCTTGGTTGGGGAGTAGAGGTGGGAGGGGGGAATGTGCCTAAGGAGAACACCCCTGAAGCCAGGTTAAAGAGGAAGAACCTCCTCTGCACTTGGTGGCGCACACCTGTGATCCCAGTTGTAACAGGAGGATCACAGTGAGTTCAAGGCCAGCCTGAACTACACAGTGAGACCCTGTCTTAAGAAACTTTTTTTTTTTAAAAAAATGGAAGAACTCCAAGCACAGCTGGAGAGGTAGAATGGGAAGATGGGAGGAGCCCTTTCCACAGTTTCACCTTCACTTTATGTGTATGGAGACTAAGACCCATAACTTTAATGGCTGCAGTACTGATAACACAGGTGCCCCAGGGTTGCTTTTAGTGTAATTGGAGCTGCTAACTCTTCTTCATCATAGAATTCCTCCCTTGATTCCTACTTTTATGTTACTTTCTTATAGCTTTTATTGTTCAGAGGCAGCTTGGTTTCTTGAAAATTGTACAGACTTTTTTTTTTTTTTTTTTTGAGACAGGGTCTGACTATGCAGTTTAAGCTGGCCTTGAGCTTACTTTGTGGCCTAGGCTGGCCTCAAACTCGTAACAATCTTCCTGCCTCAGCCTCCCAAGTGCTGGGATTATAGACATGCGCCACCATGCCCAGCTCAGAAAATTGTAGACCTTAAAGTCAAATTTGCTATTTCCTGAGCCTCATTTTCCACAATTGGAAAAGGATGATAATAACCTGTCTCAAAAAATAAAATAAAATAAAAGTAATACTAATCTGTCTCATAGACTTATTGAAATTGAATGCAGTGCATCCAATATGTGACAGGCATACACTGAATAGTTCTCCCTTTCCCCTGTAGATTGCAATCTTCAAGGGTGGAAGCTTGTCTTTGTATCTCCACAATATAAAACAGTGTCTGGCCTACACTCATACCACATCTACCAAATGAGGAGCTGTCCACACTGGAGGCTGGGCAGGCAGGCATGTCCAGCTTCCATGGAGTGAAGTGATAGGGCAGTGCTCATGTTCTGAGAATAAGACAGACTGTAGATAGACACCATGTGCTGCAGATTCCAGCTCCCACACATAACTTACTGCAAAGCATCCCTGTGCTGTTATCAAATAGTGTAATTGACTTTTAAGCATTTGCCTTCCCCTTGGAGCTATATGGGGAGTTGGTCTAGGAAAATCTGGCCTCTGAAAGATCTGAAGAGGAACCCATATTTTCATGCCCTTTTTGCTCTCAGAGCTCTCATTTTTTTTTCTGTTGTTCCCCCTCCCCCACATCAACTTCAATGTAGTTGGTGCTGCCTTCTCTGTGCTGATTAGTATGACAGGAGTAAAGAGTGTCTACCCTGTAGATAAAACCCTTGGCTAGCCCTTTCTTTCATGGCTCAGGCTGACAAGCAGTATTAGAACCCAGTGAGTTCCCAGAGCAGATCTTGCCTTGGCAGCTAACCCTCCTGGTCAAATTCATTCTTGCTGTTTTCCTATTTGTACAATTATTCTCAATCCAAAATATGCAGGACAGAGTAAAACAAACTAATCTCTAGAATTTCTGAATTCTTCTGGAACTAAAGAACTTCAAAACTAGAAGGAACCTTATACTCTAGGCATAACCCCTTCACAACACAAGTGAGAATTGCTCAGGACCACTCAGGATGACAAGAGCTATCCTTAAAAGTGAGGTTTTGGGTCATTTGTAAGTTTGGTCAGATATAGCTAGTTAGGGAACTCTGTGTGTGTGTGTGTGTGTGTGTGTGTGTGTGTGTGTGTGTGAGAGAGACAGAGTGCACCAGAGAGAAACATACACACAAATACGTGTACATAAAGGAGTAAGGCATAAACCAAGTGTGGGGGCACATACCTCTAATCCCTGAGGCAGAAGGATTTTATATGTTCAATCTACGTCTGGACAATTTAGCAACTTATTGAGTCTCTTATCTCAAAATTTAAAAAAAGGACTGAAGATATAGCTCAGTATGAGGACTCTGAGTATGATCCTTAATACTGGGGGGGAAAAAAGTAAGGCATGTGAACATGGAAGATAATAGGATTAAGTGTACATGCTGCAAAATTAAACTATCGGTTTTAAATCCTGGATTTGATAGGTCCTGGGTTACTTAACTGGCCTGAGGTGATTTACCTGAGCATCAGGTATCTCATCTATAAAATGGTAATAATAAGGGGCCAGGGATTTAGTTCAGTTGCATAAGTCCCTGCCTGGCAAGCACTAGGTCATGAGTTCGATCCATGGTATCTTCAAACAAACAAACAAACAAACAAAAAATGATAAGAATATTGCTCATTCCACATATTTGTTAGGAAGGATTAAACATGATACTTTCTATAAAAATGTCTGGAAAAAGAGGGGAAAAAAAGCCAGGTATAGTGACTCATGCCTGTAATCCCAGGTAGACTGAGGCAGGAATCAGCTACAAAATGAGTTTAATGACAGCCTGAAAAAGACCAAAAAAAAAACTGGGGTGTGGTAGCACACTCTTGTAATAGCACTAGGGAGGCTGAGGCAGGAGGATCATTACAAATTCGAGACCAGCTTAGGCTACAAAGTGATGAGCCCAAGGCCAGCCTGAACTACATAGCAAGACTTTCAAAAAAGACAAAAAAAATTTTTTTATAAAGTCTGGCAGATCATCTGATCTGCATTGAAAACCTTTCAGAATCAATAGCTATCACAATATGTTGTATACATATACCTACAAGTATAGATTTATGTCTCTTATCACACAGTCATTGGTCATCTGATATGTCTCCAGGATACTAGAATTACAGGCATGCACCATCACACCATGTAGTTTAATCTCCTAGTTGGAGTTTTACCTTGAGGACAGAGCCTGTAATACAGCTTTATTGAAGGAGTACTTCACCTAACTCCTGAGCTTTCCTGTGATAAATGCTAATTGGATGACCTGATGTTCTGTAATGGAGACTGGTAACTGGCCCTTTTGGAGCCAACCTGACATTTGCCCAAATTGCAGGAAGATCTTCAGGACTAGGAAAATCTTGTTTAAAGAAAGAAGGGAAGGGAAGGGGACTTGTGTTTGACCCCTAAAGTAACCTAGGTTAGAAGGATCATGGGGTGTTGGCCTGAGAGATCTTTTAAGGCCTCTGCTACCCTGGTTTGCCTGTGATTCCCTGATGAATGTATGGTGTCTGGGTGCAGGTCTGCTAGAAGCAGTACCCTCCTTCTGTGCCATGAAAAAATTCATTCTTTATGGCTTTCTTCCAGCCTTGCTTTTATCCAGCTGGGCTAGTTACAATAAAGGAAATGGCTTTTCTTCTTCCCTTCCCCAACACCTTTGTTTTCCTAGTCCCAGGGTGGGGCTGGACTTTGAATAGAGAAATTGCTGGAGTTCTTTCCAAACTCCTCCCCTCACCTCCTTACACTACCCCAGCCTGTAGTCTGCAGTTACATCCGCATTTTTGCTTCTGATAGCCTTCCTCTGGATTTTTAAGTGTTCAGGACAATAGGGAGGCCACTTAAGGCTGGATCCTGAGACTACATGAATGTCAGCTGACCAGCCTCCTAGAAGAGGCCCAGTTGGTAACTGTGCTGGTGAAATTGGGCACTTGGCCAAGATCATTCTGATCTCTTGGACACATGGCTGCCCAGCCCTTCTGCTTCCTCTCCCCAACCACCCTCCCAACAGGCCTTCCTTTTCTTGAACAATGACATTGATTCTAGATCTGGAGCCATTCTCTGTAAAGCTCTCTGGACCTGACTCCCTCTCCTCAGGGAGACTCAGAAAGTAACCCAAGTGCACACTGTTTGTTGTTTGTAGCTGAGCTTAATTCGTGGAGCTATGAATGGTGACCTGACCTCTTGCCAAGTTGGCAAGCCAAAGAGTCTTGACAGGCTTTATGATGACTGTTCCTTCACACTCACTGGAAGTATTGGCCAAGTAGGAGGGAAAGCTGCCTTTGTTAATTTTTATGCTCCTAACCTGGGTTTCTCTTGCTTGACCTGGTTCCTAACAGCTTTATCTGAGGGAGATCAACTTACTCTTAAGGCTCCAAGGAACTGTGAGGGCCTTCTTTCTGAGGATCACAAGCACAGACTATTTGAGTTTTCTTCTGTGAAACGTGGTTGGTAATATCTGTTCTCTGAAAAAGGACTGATTGCTGACAGACTGATCAGTTCAGACAACAGACTATTTCCGCAAAAGTTGTGACTCCAGGAAACCCAATGAAGAAATAACATGCAGAACACAGAGACTGTGATGTAATGAGCCAGCAACAACAGGGTACTTTTTGTGATACTGAGGTCACACTTATTTTCCCTACACTTACCCCCATCTAAACAAGCATGATAGAATAATAATATAGTTGTAGATACCATTTATTGAGTACTCTGTGCTAGGCACTGTTTTTGGTGCAAATAGGGTGTGCTGTGGTGAGGAAAATCATTACAGCAACAGTTTTTTGGTGGTTGTTGTTTTTTTTTTTTTTTTTTTAATATATCAGGGATTGAACTCAGGACCTCACAGGCAAGTGTTTGAGCCATTGAGCTAAATCTCCAGCCTAGGCACTGTTTTTAATATTTCCTATGCATTATCTCATTAAACCCTTAACCCAATAAATGTGGTACTGGTCTCATCTGCTGCTTTAAAAGTAGAAAAATAACAGTTACTTGCTTAGTGATAGAGGTACTAAGTAGCATCATTGGGATTTGAACCTAGGATCTGACTCTTTGCTTGTAAGAGTCTTGCCTTAAGCTTGATATGGTCACACATGCCTGTATCCCAACACTCTGGGAGCCTGAAGCAGGAGGACCACAAGTTTGAGCCCAGTTTTGCTGATTTAACAAGACGCTGTCTAAAAAGGGGTTGAAGAATGTAGCTTATTCGAAAGGCCATATGTGTAGTTGCTGGTTAAACAAACAAAAGTCTTGGAATTCCCAAATATGAACATGTCATTTAACATCACTAAAGCTCAGTTTAGTCTTTCATAATGAGGGTAAAAGCTTTAGCCTGCCACATACTCATAGGTAGTGTCAAGTAACACTGAAGTATATTGGTTCAAAGGCCTCATGAACTCAAAAGTGTTAACAAAGGTGTGTTCAACCTATTTATGCCAAAGATTGCAATTTTTAAAATTTTTGCATAAAATTCATGTCTGTTACCTAGAAAAATTCAAAGAACAAGCATCTGAAGAGTAAAAACTTTATTATGATCCATTGTTGCTCCAAAAATGGGACACTAGCATTTTAACAAAGTTAACTCCCTAGTTCTGTGGCTTCTATGTGGCAGTCAGTGGAGCAACCCTGCCCTCTGGTGTTGCATTGTTGATGTTGCTGCCACATATATTGTCTCAAGCCTTTGATTCTGCCTATAATTTTCTCTGGAAAGTACATTTGTGTGTATCTCCAAGGAAACAACCAACCCATTGGTTGCTGGACAGAGGCCAGAGGCCTACCTTCAGAGGAAAAGACAGACACCTAGGCCTCTCTCTGCCCCATGAGAGACTTTGGTTTGAGTATAGAGTGAGACTCCTAGGATTTAGCAGCAGCAGTGACTTTCACAGTGCCTTCATCCTGCTCTTTTTTAGGGGAAATGAGAACCAGGACCCCCTAGAAACCCTGCAGCTGTTCTCCAGACAGAGGTGAAGAGCTGCAGAAGGATGGGGCAAGAATAGAGCACTGATACTTTAGTAGAGATTCTTTTAAGACCTTCACTTAGCTTGTCTGAGTCAGTTCTCACAACAGCTCAGCACTTTGTATTAAAACTGGAAGACCCAGAAAGATGGACTAACTTGTCCAATATCATACAGCAACTTTTTGTGTTCATATTCTGGGGATGAAACCCAGGGCATTATGTATACTAAGCGTATGCTCTACCATTAAGCTACCCTCCAGCACACACTGCTGGCATTTGAACTCAGATCTCTCTGGCTGCCAACAGAATCCTATTTCCCTTTCTACTGGTCCTCCAAGAAAAGAACATTAGACTTGGAGTCACAGCACTTCATTTTGAGACTTCATTGAGCTACGGAAGCTTTACCTGTGGACAAGTTCCTTAGTTACTGTAAGTCTGTTACTGATGTATAAAAGAAATCCACCTTATGGAATAGTTGTGAGGATCAAGGAAGTAATGATATTGCAGGAGGGTAGCCTTGTAAGTTTTTCCACTGACCACTCTTTAGTGTTTGGTTGTTTTGTTGGTACTGGGGATTGAACCCAGCACGTTTACACTGAGCTATGTGCCCAACTGTTTTTTTAAGAATTCCATGCTTGGGTTGAAGACAAGATGGCGGACTGGTAGGTAGCAGGAGAGAGACCCTCTCTGAGAGAGACAGCTCAAATGCCAGAATAAAACACCCTGGAGAGACCCAAACAGATAGAGATGGACTCTCACAACCCAGGAAAAAACTAAAGTGCAAAAAACCGCTCAAATATGAGGTCCTGGGACTGCCATTAGAGAAGCTAAGATCAGCGAGCACGGCGCCCTCCTTGAGCCACCTGAATTCCTGCCCGACCTGAACAAGCGATCCGCACCGAAGTGACTGGCTTGAGCCGCCGGAGCGCAGGGCTGAATAGCCCTGCGTGCAGCTCCCCTGGACCAGCCCTGCACTCAACCCACCCAGAGGCACTGTGAATTCCCACCGCAGCCGTGCTGAAGTCAGAGTTCGGGGAGCTCTGCAGTTCGCAGGGACTGGCATCAACACGCAGTGAGTGATGGGAATAAGACCCTCCCACGGGAAGGGGGAAACTGACTGGACAACATGTTGGATTTGGGCAGGACAGCCCTAACTCCATAAGGAAGTGGCTTCAGCTGGTTGCTCCCCTTGCCAAGCGGATTGGTGGAATCTGCTTGGACTAGGCTGCGCCCCTGGCGGGGACCCAGTGAGTCGCTACAATATTACTTCCCTGAGATCAGTGCACGCTGACGCAGTGAAGGCCTGCAAAGGTTGACTGG
>PVJX010021967.1:0-31215 GCA_004027295.1 Dolichotis patagonum | reverse complement strand
CAGAGTTTGTGATTTGGGGAGGACTGGGGGAGGCTGAGCACCTAACGTTTTCGCAGAAGATGCTGTTGCTGCTGTGAGGACCACACCATAGAACCCCTGGCTTCGTATAGGGGAGACTGTGTCCTTGGCCTCTGAGTGAGCCTACCATCTTCCTCTCGTTCTCTTCCTAGTAGAGTTTCTTGGAGGCAGAAATTTCCTGTTACTGTCTTTCTGCTCCCAAAACTCCTCAAAGATTAACCATCTTACAACCCAAAAGTACTGTTTTCTGACATCCAGCTTTATGACTGCTGGCTGGAGTCCATCGGACAGCACTAGCCGGGGAGAGAGGTTACCATCCTGACCATTGCTTGCCCTACTAGGTGTGACCGAAGGGTTACTGGGAGCCAGGAGCCAATCCCTCTTGGGGCAGATGGCATTTTCCTTATTCCTTTTCTTTGTCTCTCTAAAGAAAAAGTATCTTAACTGCATATATTTTCCCCCAGGTAATTTTAGTATAGCATCTATTTGGGTGGCTGTTAGACGCTTGGAGTTAAAACCATTGTATTTTTACAGCTGGAGGATCTAGTGCTTGAGTTGATTTAACAAGCAGCCATGAGTTTGTTTTCTGGCCTAGGCCTACCACTGGTTACTTTTGGAAAAACTGGTCTTGGTCCTGTTTCTAGGAAAGTGTACTGGCATTTTTATGTAAATATCAGTAGTTGTCTCTTGTTCTTGCTAGCCACATCTTAACTCAGAACAATAATAGACATGTGATGAATGATTCACATACTTAAGCCATGAAAATTAAAAGTTGCTGATTGAAGTCTCAGCATGCAAAGGAGAAATTTCTTCAGCCCTAGTTTTTCTGTGGTTGGCGATTACATGAGACTAATGGCTTGATCACGTAGGTCCTGTGTTATCAGTTGGTTTTTTTTGGAGAGGCGAGTAGGAGGAGGTACTGGAAATTGAATCCAACTCTTTGCACTGAGCTATGTCCCTAGCCCTTTTTATTGTTATATTCGAGGCAATGTCTCTCTAGATGGATAAGTTGCCCAGGCTGAGCTCTAACTTACAAATGTTAGGATCACTTCATGCTGGAATTGCAGGTATCAGATGCCTGGCTAGGTCTTTTATACTATCCCAGCTACTGAGGCAGGAGGATTGTAAGTTCAAGGCCAGTCTAGACAACTTAGGGAGACTCTGTCTCAAAATAAAATAATAAAGAAGGGCTGGGGATGTAGCTCAGTGTTCCCTCGCTTCAGTATCCAGTAACTGGTGGAAACAAAACTATGATCAGTGCCTCCTTTGATGTTACTGATAGTATCATCATCCTTGGCTGTCCTAGTCAGAGGTGCCTGCAGCCCTGGGTTCCCACACATTACTGTGTCACCTAACCTGAGATTCCTAGGCTGTTCTGGTTGTTTCACCATGGTGGTTCTGGGTGCCTGGTCCTGAGAGGAGCCAGATCAGCATTACCAGGAATCTTCTTAGAAATACAATTTGGGCCCAGCCCAGGCCTATTGCACTAGAAACCCTGGGCCTGGCTTACATCCTGAGTGGTAGTGAGGCCCCTTGAAGGCTGTGGTACCCACTCCAGTTTGAAAGCCGTTATAGACTTTCTTAGTGTAGAACCCTTCCTGAATGGTCCTTCTATACCACCATGCTTTCGTCTTCAGTCACTGAACATGGTTTATTTGTTCAACTACTGTTTAGTGAGTAGGCTGTGAGTTGGGGCTGGTTCAGACACGAATAACCGTGGGGCTTGTCCCTAAGGAACTTAACACAGCAGTGGTTTTTAGGCCTTGCTACCCATTATAATGCTTTGTGGGACTTTCACCCAAGATCAGTTACATCAGAGTTGGCTGGGGCTATGCTGAGGCTAACTGCACTAAGTCCCTCAGGTTGGAGTAAAGGGAGGAGAAAAGCTTTAAGAAGCTTTTCTTAAAGTTGCTAAAAGGAAGGTTAAAAAAAACATGGTTTGATATGGATTTACAAACTCTGTCAAAGCAATTTGTGGAGGAGAACCTCAGAAGTGAATGTAATTCACTTTTCCTTCAGTGAATATAATTCATCCCCGTCCACGTGTGTTTCAACTCCCAATGGCACAGGGTAGCCCAGGACACACGAAGTGGTTGGCGTGCTCTTGAGTACCCACAGTGAAGTGCCTCTTTTGGCTTTGTCCTGAGTACTGTGCAGATGCGTGGAACTTCCTTTTTGAGAGGTAGCAGTCCAGGGAGGCTGCCCACCTCCTTCTGTAGGCATGCTAGGAACCAATTTTCCTCCCAAAGATTCTGGGTCTTTTAATACTTTACCTAAAAGGGGTTTTGTTTTGTTTTTGTTTTTTAGGAAGAAAACAGACTGCTTACATAAAAAATCATTCCTTATTCATGAGTCTCTCCAATTTTGACTCAGAAGGTCAGGTGGAGAGATTTAATGTGAAATATTACCTGTCTTTGCCAATTGCTAAACCTGGTTACTGCTGTAAGCCAGAAATAGAAGCGACCTGTTTTCAGTGACAGATCAAAATTTAGTGCTGTGTTGATGGTCCAAAATGAAGATTTTTTGACACAGTGAGTAAAATACATACCAGTGCATTTCTGGTTGTGATTTAGCTGACCAAATAGTTATAATTATATTATTTTTACTCCTGGAGATCATTACACTGAATGAAAAATGTCTTAGCATCCAGACTGTAAAACTGTAGATAGTGAACAGTATTTAAACAAAATTATTATTTTTTCTGGGCTGTGAAACAGGTTTATGTGCATGTAGAAGCTAGAATATGGTTGTTATCATTTACAATTAAATGAAAACGTGGAAATTTTTTTTAATTTAAAAATACACTTGTCATTTATTGTATGTTACCTTCTGTGACCCTCTCCTATCCTTTAAGCCCTTACAATGTAACAGATAAATGCATCTAGCAAAAAACAGTTGGCCTAAAACTAAGGATATAGATATTTTACAAGGACATTGAGGAAGAGGGCTGTGGGGAACAGGCCAGAGAATCTTACCATGTTTTTATGAAGGACAGTGAATGCACTTTGGGGTTGAATTATCTTTTAATGGTGGGTATAGGTTTGATCTGATATGTGGGATAGCTATGTTGATTTTCTTGCAACTGTTCCCTAAGCTTTGATGAGCAAGGTGCTAGAACAATTTAAAATGTCCTCCCATCCTTAGGTTTGAAACACACAGTTTATAAGGGACAAAGATGATGTAAATATCCACCAAGCCAAATCATGTACTCATTATCACCCTTTTCTTTCTCCCCTGGGTTTAAAACAAAAGAAAGCAGAGGCTAACATTTGGATCATTCAGATTTATTTAAGTGAAGAAATTTTTTAAGGAGGCCAAGTATGAGATCAATGTTATCTCCTCGTAATAACTACCTTTTTGTGCAATAAAATGATTAAAGTATCCTGTTGTACAATGTGTTTTAAAACCCAAAAATTAATCCAAGATTTCATTAGGAGACATTGGACTAAGTATGAAATGTAAACTTTCAAAAAACTGTAATTGAATACATGTAACCTATGTTTATGAAAAGTAGAAATCTCTAGATGATTATCATTTTTCCTCCTAAGGATGTTTTTCCTAAACTCTGCAGGTCCGTTGTCTTTGCACTTGATTAATGAATATTTTTCCCACTAAAATTGGCCATTAATTATTTCCTTGGGTTGCAGCAATAATTACATCTTTCAAGTAAAATCTAATTAGCATAATAAGCAGAAAACACCCTGCCAGGTGAAGTGAAATTGTGGGGAACTAGCTAGAGGTGGCTGGTTCACCACGTGGTAATCAGTAGTTGTTGTCTCCAGCAGGATCCCAATAGCTACATTTAGAGAAAATAGACTAAGTCACCCCAAAAGAAGAATTTAGATGAAGTATCTCTATGGATCTTCTTGTTAGAACATACTACTTACTGATGTATAACTGATACCATTTCATAGTTAAGAGTTCTATTACTTTCTGCTCATTTATTGCTTTTTTTTTTTAATTTTGGTACCAAGGATCAAAAACACAACCTCACACTTGCCAGGCAGACACTGATGCCACTGAGCTAAATCCCTGGCAATTATTTATTGCTTCTTTCAGTGATCACAGTTACTTCTTAGCTAAACACTAAGGACAGAAGAGAATTAGGGTACTGCTTTGGAGAAGACGAATCTGTTACAAACAAAAACACTTTAAATGTAATTCATCTTTTTACTAGATGAGTATATGAAAATAGAGTCTATTATGTAGGTTCATGGGATGCTCTGGAGAGGAGATAACCTATGCAATGAACTTTGGGGGATGAATCTAAGGATGAACACAAAAAAACGGATGAGGAGAAAGTGTGGAAACAGCATGCCCCAAAAGTGAACCACTCAGAGGCAGAAGAGAGTACAGGGGTTATTTAGGGGGTGTGGCAGGCCACAGAGGTTTGAGGCAACAGTAGGATGTCAAAGGAACAGGAAAAATGATGCTATCACCAGACCTTGGTGAGAACAGAAGCTTGGAAGAGTGGCTGGTATTGGAACTGTGGCCCAAGGAGAGCCCAAACCATGCCAGGCTGGGAGGAGGTGGAACAGACACCTGATCATCTGCCCCTCTCTCCCTGTGCTAGCCTCTGGTGCTTTCCATGGTGCAACATAGCCACAAGCCAGCAGCAAGAGAGTCCAGCTGAAATAAGCTTTGGTTCAGAAGAAGGCAAAAAAGGGACAAACATGGTAATCCAAACGGAAGGTATGGGGAACAAGGAAGGCATGCACAGAGAATGAAAGGAAGCTAGGAGTTGCTGGAGCAGAGGGCCTGGGTGAAGAACTAGTCAAAGATGAATTTAGTTTATGGAACCAAATTGTAAATGATTCTCTTTATCTAATTTTTGTTTATGTAAATAATAAAGAGTCATGTGCAGGTCTAATACAAGACAGTAAATTTTAATTCAGCAATTTCACCTTTTCAAAAATCAACATCTGGAACTTAGTAGTAGGTCGTAAAATCAATTTAAGGGATTGTCCAATTTTTTAAAAAACATGTTATCAAATTATTTGGCATATATTGAAGTTGAGCAAAGTTGTTAAAGTTGGTTTTTGTTGTGTTTTGAGAATTTTATATTTGTGTCAGTGGGGAGTGGTGTACTAGTTACAATTTAAAATGAATATCTTAATGTGGATTTTACTAAAAAGGCTGAAAACACATTGAGCTAAACCATTGACAAATCATTAAGGCAGGCTAAAGTTAGGAGACAGTGATAGTTGTAAATGTTCAGCAACCAGCAAATTTTTTTCTTAAAGTATATGTTGCCTTTGCATTCCTTCTCAAAGCTACATACATTACAATTCAGTATGTTACTGATATTAGATCCATGTCTAGCATATTAAACCTCATCTCAAATAAGCCAAGAAAATCCATCAGAATTTCTGCATCCCATTTTCTGAATGTCAAGTGACAGTAACATTTACCAGATTCCCAAAGTCTCGTGAATGCCTAGAAGAAATCTGAGGACTTATACTCACTTTGGTAATGTCAATTTTATTTATATATGATAAAAAGTCTCATTGAGTGCTGAAATCACTTAGATTTCTCTTAGTTTTTAAATTCAGAATCCTTCTTTTCACATAAGAGATTAGTTGATGACAGCATTCCTCGTGAGTTAGAATGACTTTTAATAAACTCCACTGAAAGCTAGCCAGAAAATTTTCTGTTTCCACTGAGAAGACACATGGTTATTTGGAAGCACCTTAAGAGAACTTTCTGACAGATGTCTATACACTTCCAAGGTGAAATCTTCCCCCTGGTATATGTGCTCATTCTCCTTGAGCTCCAGGATGCAAAGAAAGATGAAACTTAAATTCTTTACACAGGTCATCAAGGTCTGTGTTTTGGTGTAAGCCTTGTCTTTATCACCTGGCTTTTACTAGGAAGATTAATGGGTAAACACTTAGCTGCATGGAGAGATGTTAACTTTGACACCACCTCATGTTGTCAGTTAGCGATCTGCTATAGAATTTTACACTGGAATTGCTCAGTTAAAATGTATGATTCTTGCCTCTAACTTGTGAGAAAGAAGCAGTGTAGTGTCATCATCTTCTTTTCACAGATAAAGAGGCTGACTTCCCAAAAGTAATAAGAAGACACAGAATCAGGACTAGAATCTCCAGTGTTTAAGATCTTTCATTCTAAGTAGAAATGGGTTGGGAGACTCAGGTGTAGTTAACTATGTTTAACTCAGTGTAATGGGTTCTGATTTTCATCCTCATTTTTCTTTATCTTTTATTTTATTTCTTGCAAAGCATTCCAGTGCTACCTATGAAGGAGTTTTTTATTTAGAAAACAAACCCCTGGCGGAGAATGTTGATTAGGAGATATCCATATACCTTTGTCTCAGTGTTACTGTGAACCCAAGACTGCTCTAAATTTTTTAAAGGTGTCAAAGAAAAAGTGCAAATTGGTACACTTCCACAGGTGATCTGGTCCACCTACCTGACAGCTTGACAATGCAGCCAAAACTAACCATCCCTACAAACAAGCTCAGACTCAGAATTAATTCTGTGTCTATGAAAACATTTGCAAACAACAGTATAAAACACTGTTGGAAAGATTAGGAATGCTATACCTTCAACTTCTTTGGAAGCAACGGGGCTGTTGAGCCCCACCATTATGGTTGGCTAGCACTTAAAGAAATGGGAGTATACAAAGCAGGAATGCCTATGAGGCACTGTGTTTCTGGGATATATAAGATGATGTTGAACCATACAAAAACAAACATTTTATGTTAACATATAATGCTTACTTTATTCTATAAAATATTCATGTTCATGTACTGAAAAAATATAATAAACCACTTTTAAAAATTAAAAGGAAAAGGCTCTTGGCAATTTAACTTGAGAGCATTAACACTGAGTAGTGTCATAGGGTTCAGTGCTGTGAAACAAGCAAATTATTTCTACTCAGAAGGCTCTGAGTATGGCCAAATAGTACACACTTTGAAGTCAGATAACCCCGGCTTTGAGGCCTTATCTCCCAGATGTGTGATTTGAGTCTTTCCTAAGCCTTATATTTTCCTCTGGGAAAAGGACAGGGGATGCTGAGTATATCTCCCTCATAGCATGTTATGAGAACTGTACATGGAAAGCAGCTCATTCTGTATTGACCATAGTTGGTGCTCAGTTCTGGTAATGTCTGTATTATCTCTTGTTATTGCTATTTGAGAGCTGTTGATGGCTCACAAATGTAATCCACAGAGTAAGCACTAAATGCTTTCAGACTTGACTGCCTGAAAAAATAATAGTAATAACTAAGATTTATTAAGGATTTATCATGTACTAGCCACTATGCTCTGTGCTGTATGTGGCTTATCTCTTTTAAGCCATTTAATAACCCTATAATGTATTGGAGCCATGAGTCACTGTCTTCCATATCAGAGCACTTTCCCTCAAGTCAGTTAGAAAAGTCACAGTTGTACTGTTGCTTATCCAAAGAAATAAAGATTCATTTTTTAAAAAGTATCTGAAAAACCAGAGTTGCTTCCCAGAAGTAACTTTGATAGTAGCCAGGATTGCCAAGTGCCATCTGCCAGTACCAGATAACTGAATGGGGCCTGAGACTTCTGGGCTTCCAAACTCGTACCATTAGTGAGATCAAACTGAGTTCCAACTCTGCATGTGCTCATACCCATTAGCAAGTAGAGTGAACACATAGCCATCACAGAATCAGAAGCCATAAATCCCCAACTAGCACATAACTTCTGTGGCCCCATGGGCCTATACACTGTGCTCCTGGCTGCCATCTGGGCACAGAGAGCACGCACAAGTTCCCTTCGTGGCCCAGGTAAAGCTTCTCAGATATGATTTAGACCCAGGGAAATATGACAAATATGCACTTGGTGTCTGATAACTCTTCGGCAGACCCATCATGTGACCCTGCATTTAGATGTTCAGCTCTTCTCTCTGTGCCCTTTTTAAAGAGCAGTGATGTTGTTTCCCTGGGAGATAAGAAGTAATGAAGATAATACCTTTTGCGAAACCCTAGATGAAACTAATTCCAAAGTGCAGGACTACTGTGCTTGGTTATTACTTGGTTATTATTTGAGTTAAATAGTAAGAGCACTGGACAACCATACTGGTTCAGGCCAGTTTTACAGAAAATTGAGTGCCAGAGCTCAAGTAATACAGCCTGATTAATTTTAGAACACTGTGAAGAAACCAATGAACAAAAATAAATATTTTCCAGGCAAAAGTCCTGTTAGAATGCCCTTACTGAATAGATAAAAGGTTCCTCTTGATTCCAGGCTTAAGACTTGGTTTTATAAAGACATAGACACTAATTTGTCTAAATAATTACTAAGCTTAGCACTTTCTGTATAGCAAGGGAAAGAGGAGAAAAATACCAGGAACTCCAAGTGAAGCCTGAATTTAAAAGATTTCACTAGACATTGGATTTATTTGTAAAACCTTTAAATCATTTTCCGTAACTTGTTTCCAGTGTCACAGCTACCTTTTTAATTTGGGAAAAATTGCAAACTGTTTGGTCTAATAATTTTCCGAACCAGTTCTCTCTTTTCTGATTTCTAAGCCTGCTCAGAGTCCATAGTAGTTACTGCCAACACTAGTTACATATTAGAATCTTTGAAGGTAGGACCCAGGCATCAGAAACTTTCTAATAACCCAGGGATTAATAACATGCATTTCTAGCTGAGAATCATCAGTCTCTAGGCTCTTGGAGCGTGTCTTAGCCATCCTTTCTCTGACACACAATATAATGGCAACATAAAAAGATTTTATTTATTTATTTATTTATTTATTCATTCATTCATTTTGGGGGTTTTTTGAGGCAGGGCCTCACTATGTAGCCCAGGCTGGCCTTGAACTCAAAGTGATCCTCCTGCCTCTTCCTCCCAGGTGCTGGGATTATAGGCATGCACCACCACATCCGGCTATAGAGAGATTTGTTTTAGCTCATTCTTTCAACCATGGTCACAACTGGCTGGAGGGCAGAAATAGGATGTCAGAGGAAAATGTGGTCAACCCATGGAAGCCAGGAAGGAAGACAAAAAGGGGTGGGGGAGAGTGAGCAAACAGGACAAGAGTATATCCTTCCTAAGAATCTGCTCAAAGGGGGAAAAATATCTCAGGGAAAAGGGCGAGGGGAAGAGAAAAGAAAAAATATCTAAATTTGTATAAACACTTAAATAGCTAAAATGTTTGTGCTGCAAATTCTAATAGTTCTTGGAACAAAACAGTTAACATCATAGGATTGGATCAATTTTGCATGTTTGTGTCTGGTGATCTGAGGAACTCTTTCGAAGATTACCATGTAAAATAACAACCTTAGTTATGTTCCTGCCACCTTGTTTTGAAGACCCATATCAAAATTTCTCTTTGCTATTGTTACTTATTTGTCTTTTTTGTTTGTTTTTCTTATAATTTGTTTTGTTTTGTTTTGTTTTTCCCTCTACTGCAGAAAGGATAGATGTACATGCAGAGTCTTATACATGCCTAGAACTTCTCCTAAACAGTTTACAAGAATCAGTTGTATTATGCATAATGATATGAACAGCTACTTTGAAGAAAAAGAGACGTTATGATATGCATTTCTGATTTCCTGTCATCATGCTGTGAAAACCAGTAATGCTTTTACTCTTCATTTAGAGTGGTTTTAGTCTGTTTTGTATTATTCAATTTCAACATACATGAAGATATGGACAGCTATTTTGAAGAGAACCAGAGACATTACTGTAGCCATTGTTGATTTTCCTATTGTCTGGCTTTGAAGGCCTGTAATGCCTTCATTATTCTGTTCTGATCAGTTTTATGCTATTTCGTTTTGTATGAATTCATTGTATATGAAGACATAGACAACTATTTAGAAGAAAACAAGAGACATTATGGTAGCCACTGTTGCTCTCCTGACCTCTTGCTTTGAAATCTTGTGTCATTTACATTGTTTTCTTCTGATCTGCTTTGTACTGTTTTGTTATGTTTTTGTTTTACCCTCTTTAAAATAAAAAAAAAAATTTTTAAAGAGTATACCCTTCCAGCTCACACCCCCAATGACCCACCTCCAAGGAGGCCTTACCTTCTTACACACCCTCATGATTCAGTTTCCTTCTAGAGTCCTACTTCTCAACATATGAGGCTTTTGGGAGGCATTTAAATCTAAACCATAACAGACACGTAGAAATGGCTGAAACCAGACGAGAGAAGCTTGTTGAAATGATCTCTGTGCATCAAGTCTCAGGCCTCTAGCACAGGCATTTCTTCTCAGCTGGGGAGGCCTATTCCAGCTGCCCCATCTGGCAGCTCCCTCCATGGTGATTGTTGCAGTTTCTCTAAAGCCCTGCCACATGCCTGAGTCACAAAATACCCAAACAGTGAGCAGTTGCTACATGTTAGTAGAAAAGTAGATGTTGTCAGATCAATACAGCACATCCTCTAGAGTCTGGTCTACCGGGAAGCTAGGACTTTTGACCTATAAATCTCAGTTATTATTGGTTATTTTTCTTGTTTTGTGTTTTTCTAATTGAGATTTATTTAACAACTTTTTCTTTTCTAGAATCCAAGTTTGTCCTAAATTTATATTTCAGTCAAGGGAAAGTTCTCTTGATACAGATAGAAAAGATGTCACAGTGTGTGTAGGTTTCGGGTAAATGTGATTGGTAGTGTCAGAGCTGCCCTTTAAAGGAAAAAAAAATTGGCAAGTAGAGGTGGGATGGATTACAAGAAAAGAAGAACAAATGGAAACAGATCTGCATTAATAAATATTCAGATCGTGCCTACTCCAATGTCAGTGTTTGTAGGTAGTGTTAGTACATGTAGTATTGGGTGATGGGAGTTGTGCACACTCTCATTTTTCACTTTAATTGCCTGCCTGAAAAGATCTTGACAGCTTCAAAGGTTACTGCTGGTTGCATTGTTCAGAACTCAGAAGTAATATGCATGTGCTTCATTATTGCCCACTAATAACCAGTTCTGGGGAAAGTCTTAAAGCGACCAAAGGAGCCATAATTTGACATGATAGTTTTGTCCTAACCATCCCAATGTAGAGTTAGCCATAGACAGTATCTGATGTAGGTGTATTTTACTTTTTCTTTCCATGAGTTTAATATGATAAATTTTTAGAGTTTTTTACATCTAGAAAACAAAGCAAGACATGAATATGTTTCTTGTTAGACCGTTTCGTCCAACAATATAAACTATCATTCTGGTTGTTTTATGTTTTGATTAAATTTGGTTTGACTTAAAATTACTGAGAAACTCTCAACAATGGCTTAAGTAGAAGAGAATTTATTTCTCTTAATTTTCAAAATGTCCAAAGGTGGTCTGGTCAGGAGCAATATGTGCTTCACATGATTAGCCATCTAACTTCCTATTATATTGCTTTGGCATGTAGGACTTTCATTCCCAAGATTATCTTATATCCAAAGTAGATGTAAGACCTCTAATGACTCTTCCAGCCATCCTAAAGGGAAATTGCCATTAAAAAACAAAAAGGTACATGTCTTTAAGGAGGTTTCCTTGAAGCCCTGCCTACATCCTGCTGGCCAGAATTTAGTCACATGGTGTGCCTGGATTAAAGAATGCTGGGAAATGTAGTTTTTAGGATAGGCAGCTGCGTTCCTAAGCATTATAGGGAGGAGAAAAAAAGAGGAAAATGTCACTGTCACATTTATGTGAGTTTTTCAGTTTTTCAGTACATCATCTTGCAATTGACTATAAAATGATGATAATCCACAGTAATTCAGTTCAGTTTCAGAACATTAACTGAAGAACTGAGCAGTATCTACACTGAACATATTACTAATTTAGTCCTCATATTCATTCTAGAGTAAAAATACTATACTTACCAACATTGTACAAGTGAGAAAAACCTGAGACTTAAAGAAATTACCCAGTTACTACTGAACTGAGGCAATTTGACTTCTGTGAAATGGCACTATTATCCTAAGCAAGGATAAGAAATAAGAACAAGGGATCTATGGAGAGAGGGCGTCTCAGAATGGGCTTTGGGGATTCAGGTACCAGATCAACTAAAACACTGAATGCAGGGCCCACTTTGATCCAGTCTCCTCATTCCCGCCTTTTGCATTAATTCCCTTCTGAAATGCACCATTCACTTAGTTTAAAATGCAATTAAACCTCAAGTTTTTCTTTATCCTAGGAGCAATCCCTGGGCCAAGGAAGTTCTCAGCTGATAGTTGACTGAGTTATATGATAACCTAGTCTTTTAAAAGGGCCATTGAGCTTTTATTGTGATTGTTGTTTTGCTTTGCAGCTCATGATCTGCTTCAGTTGCCTGTTGGAATGTGTGGTGTTCTGATGGGATTCTTCAGCACTTCAGTTCCTATCCGCATCATAGGTCCTTTATCTCGCCTTACTCTAAAGCCCTGACCTCTTAGTTCTGCAAACTGTCATACCTCACATCAGAACCAGACCTCATTTTCTTGTCTGTCAAACTCCTTTTACTTTCTAGTTCTTTATTTTCGATAATGAGATACTCAGATTTATGACATAGGAAAAAATCTTTTTTACTTTCACCAAATATTTTCTGAATCCCAAGTTCTTTCCCATCCTCCATATCGCTTCCAGTTATTTACTAAGACACGGACCATCTCAACTCGGCACCTTCACTGGCACTATGTTGCCTACAGAATTAAGGCTGAGCTCTCTGAGAGCACTTCAGGACTTCCATGTTACGGCCTCTGCATCTCAGGCTTTTCACAGAGAAGACACCCTGCACTTCTTGCCAGTCTCTGCTCTATTCTACGTCTGCTACCTGCTCAAACCATTTTCTGTTTATACCTTTTGTTTACCTTTTCTGATTGAGATCTAGCTCAGGACTCTTGTTAAATTTTCTTTCAAGAACTTTCCCTGGTTCTCAGAGAATTTGTGTGTGTGTGTGTGTGTGTGTGTGTACGTTCATGAAGGACTAAATGGGGCCAAATTTAGGGTCTTACTACACTTTGAAAGAACTTTATTGTTTAGTTCCAGAGACTGAAGACCAGTCCAGTCTCCAGTAGTGCTGTGTACAGGCTGTACACGTCACAAGCATACCTAGAAAGCACGGTGTTCTCTGGGAGGTTCTTTTGTTAAGGGTAACAAAGTTAGAGCTTGGGGAGATTAGTAAACTGAAGAGTATAGGCTGATAGATCATATTCATAGATATAGGGACACATAATTTACACTTGGAGAAAAAGGCAAGCACTCATTAATGAATTTGATGAGTTGGTAAACAGAAAGCACACTAGTTTGAAGAGTCTTGTTTCTGATAACTTTAACCCTTTGGCCATGCCAGAAGTAGAGAAGGCTGCGACATGCTATTTCTTTATACAATTAGCCTCCTAGAGCATTGTCCAAACAGTTCCTGATTGAATCATGTTTGTTCATTCACTTGTGACAGGAAAACTCAGGCTGTGAATGTGAAGATGAATGCTTATTTTAATAGATGATGTTATTGTGTTGCACAGTGTCCCCAACTTTTAGATATTTAACTCATAAAGTTTATGGAAACACTTAACTGCATCTGGATTTCACATTGAATTTGGGAAGGCAAGAAACTCACTGAAATCTGACTTCCCTGTAATGGAAATTATGGCTTGGGAAAAGTTTCAAGTGGCTTGTCTATAAACTAAGGAAAAGTTGATCTACTTAAAGACTGATTACATGCAATTGTAGGAATTCTTTTCCTAAGGCAAACATAAAAAGAAATATTTATTTCAGTGGCTGAAGTAAACTAACCATGAATTAAAAGTTGGCCTTTATAAATTGTTGGTCCAACAAATTCATTCTTAAAAGTAGAGTAAAATTTGCAACAAAACTGTGCTGGGCTTTTAAGAAAGCTATAAAAATTATCTGTATGGAATCCAGTGTTACAACTAATAATCACAAGGAATTGACTTCAGAGGATGAGCCACCTTTGCAGTTGTGGCCCCATTACCACTTAAGATACAGGTCCTGGCCCTGCTGCTATTGAATTTGGGTTAAGGAGGCATGCCATGTGACCTCCCAGGCCTCTGTTTATTTGGTTTCTTGCTTATATCTACCTCCCTCCTTTCTTCCTTCTTTGTTTTTCTTCCTTCTTTCCTGCCATCTTCATTTCTTTTGGTTTCTCTCATTCATCTTCAAGACTTTTCCTCCAATGTCTCATTCCTTGTGATCATTCCTTGACTGTTTGTATCTCATATTTAAGTGATCATTCTTTGACTGTTTTTATCTCATATTTAAGTGATCATTCTTTGACTGTTTTTATCTCATATTTAAGACCAAGACAATCAATAGCTGATAAGGAATATTTGAATGGAGATGTGGATAGTTTATTTTTTTGTTTTAGTTTTGTTTTGGGGGGGTTGTTTGTTTGTTTGTTTTTGAGACAGGGTCTTGCTGTGCAGTCTAGGCCGGCCTCCTACTTCAACCTCCCAAGTGTTAGAGTTACAGGTGTGTACCACCATGCCTAGTGTATGGAGAGTTTGTTGATCATGGAATTCAATTGTAGGAAGATCATTTAATTAGGGAATCACCAGATGTTAGCAGCTGGCAGTCTTTCTCTGAGCCCACTTTCCTGAATCAGAGATGAGGCGTCCTGATGGGCTGCCATTGTTCTTGGGAGCCATGGAATAGGCACATTGTACTGTAACCTCTGATTTCATCTCTGTACTCTCCCTTTTCCTCCTCCCCTACTGTGCGTGGTGTCCTGCCTTAGTGTCCCTAGATAATCAACATTCTAAATGGTTTTCAGCCTTCTTCCTGTTTTATGCCATAGTGGGTATCTCTAAACCCAGGGTGTCAAGTCAGGGCTTCTGCAGGGGATTCAGCTCTGCCTCTGGGTCTTCCCTACTGCTGGTACTTGAGATTTGAACTATCTACACTCTTAAGGTTCTTTCTATACCCATATTGGTTTTCCCTGTTCCAAAATAATAGTTGAAATGACTTATCTACTACATGTCTTCTCTCTTTTTTTCTATCCTTTGTGAGTTCTTTCTTTCTTTCTTTCTTTCTTTCTTTCTTTCTTTCTTTCTTCCTTCCTTCCTTCCTTCCTTCCTTCCTTCCTTCCTTCTTTTCTTTCTTTCTTTCTTTCTTTCTTTCCTTCCTTCCTTCCTTCCTTCCTTCCTTCCTTCTTTCCTTCCTTCCTTCCTTCCTTCCTTCTTCCCTTCCTTCCTTCCTTCCTTCCTTCCTTCACTTTAATGTGACTAGGAATGGTGAAAGAAACAAAAACTCTTAATGAATCTATCATGTTTATCCCAAACCTTTAAATACCTCAACATACAATTAATTGATCAGCATATCCATTCAACAATTATTTTGCATCTCCTAAATCCCAAGCACTGACCTGAGTGCTAGAGAGAGAAAAATTCAGTAGAGGAAGCACAGGAGTTGTGGCAGGAAGGAAATGGTGCAGAATAAGGAAGAGTTGTGACAAACTCTACCCAGGATGCTGTGAAAAGCTGTACTGAACAAACTCTAAAGCCCTGCAGCTTTATAAATTCAACAGCTGGGGGAAGACCACACCCATTAGTTATTATTGAAATCATTAAAGGGTTCCCAAGACAAAGTAGTGTCTCTATCTCAGATCTTCAAAATTATTCATCTGGCTGGGTGGGCGTTTGCTTCGCCAGGGTCTTGCAGCACTGCAAATCCCCTATGCATTTCCACCCACATCCTTGCAGACCCACCACAATTGCTACGCATACTTAGAAAAGAACTGGTGTTTGGGGAATACAGAATTAGAAGATCTCTCAAGAAATGTTTTCTTCTCTTCCTTTCCACTGTTGCCTCCCAGGTCACAGATTTTCATTGCCCAAAGAGGCCTGGTTCATTTTGTTGAGGGTCAGTGCAGCTGGTTTCTGATTTTCATAAATTATAAGTGGTTCCAGGTATATAAAATCCCAGTAAGGTAGACTTGCTAAAGCCATTGGCTAATGCCGGTGATCTCATTAGTTAGTCTTGGCTGACCCATCACATAACATAAGTTTTTGTGGAGGACCGAAGAGTACACTACAAAAGGCTACTTATTAGAAATGTTGCAAACTAGACTCTTGGTTGCCATTCATTTCCAATGCTAGAGATACAGCACAGTGGATGAACATGAGCCTCATGGATTGAACAGAGTGGTCTGTGGTGTCTAGTTTCCTTGATCACCTAGAATTCCACTTCCTAATGAAAGGGGTTCTGAATGTTCCTTTCCTAGTTTCTGCTACTCTTACTTTTTGTTGCTGTCTGAGGAGCAGTGGGAGCTAGTGCTGTGACAACAGAGCCTTTTGAAATTCATTTGAGTCTATAAAACCATGAGTCCCTAAAATCATATGACCTATGGCAAGTTTGAACTTGTACCTGAGTTTGGTGTTAATAACTGAGTCCTTATAGAGCTGTATGTTCAGAATATTACTTCCAGGGTGATAGTGACAGGAGGCACGTTGCCATCTACTTAGTGGATGGTCTTTTACAAACTTTGAAGTAAGGTGATAGGTTTTTATCACTTGAGTACTTTCAAATATATTTTAATGTTTGAATTCTTTAGCCTTCAGTCAAATTGAAGTCTGTGCAAAGGCAAAGAAGAGAGTGAGTAGGGGTGGCTTAAAGCAGAAACAGTGGCAGAATTTCTGTCAGTACTATTCAGCTTTTCTCTGCTTGCTAGAAATTTTGAGTGCATCTGACTGTCATTTCAGAGTGGTACAGTGGTAGAGTGGTATTCTTGTGGCTGTGGATAACCACGTTATAGAAATTGCCAAATTTCCAGCTTAAGGAGCATCAGCTGGCTATGAAAAATCCAAGTGTTTCTATCCAGAGACCACTGACTAAAATGGATTCTTTCTGTAGATAACCATAACCAATGTTCCAGTTCCACATTTTATTGGAACAAACAGGCTAGAGAAATACCTGGAGACGTAAATGCTTTGGCCAATTTATTTCTTATTAAATTCCTTGTAGCAACTTACTATATGCAGAAAATTTCCTCAATGATATTGGCAACACAATATAAGGACATTTTTCATTGAATTCAGTAGTATCCAGGAGATAGTAAGACTGTCCATAGTTCAGTCTGATAATGTTCCCTCTGTCTTTTTAAACCTCACAAGGCGAATGTCACTGTGTTGTACCTGGGGAAACGGTCCTACTGTGAAAATCCTAGTCTGTCTCTCAAACAGATCCTTCTTATAGAGAATGTTTAGTGTCAGGCAGTTACAGTTCTATTGGGAGGGAGAAATAATAAAGGCAGCTGTTATATTTTTACTGAATATGAAGAGCTCAAGAGTGTAATTAAATCTATAAAATGGTGAGTCATGATCACCACACAGCAGCCAGCCAGGAAGTGAGTGACGGAGTTGATGTTTATTTGAGACCAGCAGTTGATGTAGTTGCTCTTGTAGCACTTGTGCCGGCCTCTTCTCACTGTGGGCACCAAGTACCTCATTTCATTTTAAAAACTCGAAGCTTTAGTGAATGTCATAAAGGTCATCTAAGGAAACATTTAACCTGAAAAAGAAGATTTAGGCCTGGTGGATATCTATCTAGAAGTTCTTCTGTTTTACTGGTTATCAGCATCTGCATTATAGAAAA
Source organism: Dolichotis patagonum (assembly GCA_004027295.1). Lineage (NCBI taxonomy): Eukaryota > Metazoa > Chordata > Mammalia > Rodentia > Caviidae > Dolichotis > Dolichotis patagonum. The sequence goes on along the minus strand of PVJX010021967.1, from coordinate 13,696 downwards.
AAAGCTAAATTCTAAAATGCTTCTAGGTAATCTTTTTTGTTATGGAGAAGGTAACATTTGAAAACTTCCAGAAATCTGTCTCTCACTTAGGATTTGAGAATTTGTGAGCATAAATCTAGCATATATTATGAAATATGGCAAAGCAAAATAAGAAAATAAAATAAAATTTCAAAATTTTGCTTTGCAATAGAATCCTTCATTCTTCATGAAATAAGATTACGATGTAATTTTGTGAATGTTAGGGCCTGACACCATTTATTTGAGCATCAGAGAACTTAATACAAAGTTCAGAATTTTATATAAAGTACTTCCTTTTCCTTTCTCAAAGACTTACTAAGATTTTTGCATTACTCAGTTTTCCTTTACTGTGACATAATAATTGAGATAATCTATAAGGAGAAAATGTTTGTTATGGCCCATGGTCTCAATGAGTCTGTGGTCATTTGGATCTGTTGCCTTTGGGTCTGTGGTGAGGCAGAAGGTAACGGAAGGGGGCACATGACAAAGAATGCTGTTTATCTCACCTAGCCTGGAAGCAGAGAACTGAGGGACACACCTCTCAGTAACCTTTCTTTCAAGGGGTCCCACCTCCTAATTTCTTCCCAGTACCACCACAGGCCAAGAACCAAGCCTTTAAGATAAGAAACATTCAGGATCCAAAGTATAAAAACAAAGTAAAGTAAAAGTATGCATATATATGAGAGAGACATACAGAAAAACAGAAATAAAGAGTAAAACGTATACACACTGCAGGAAAAGAAAGATATGATGTTTTTTCAACAGTTACCCTTGTATGGGGGGCCCTAGAGGATGTCATATATGACAGAAAACCCACTGCACTGCCAGCCCTTAGAGAAGAAATTGAAAATGCATTTGCAGCGGTTTCAGTGACCCAGGTTACCCAAGTAGCAGTTCGCCATACTAATAAACATCTGGAAGCTAATGGCCACCACTTTAGGCACCTGTTTTAATTATAGAAGCCCAAAGTAACTTGTATTAATCTAATGATGTCTCAAAAAGTTTAATATTAAAATATTTATACCGGTTTTTCTTTTCTTTTTGGCATATTATATATATATATATATATATATATATATATATATATATATATACCCACATACACACCAATAAAAGAGAAAGGTAAAATAATTAGTGTAATATAGAAAAGTAATGGATACTAAATACTTTAGAAATTATATAATTTGAGGAGCTGAGTATATTTCTCAGTAATAGCATGCTTACTTAGTATGCACTTAGTATGTATGAGGCCCAGTATTCTATCCTCAACACAAAAAAGAAGAAAAAGGATGAGACGGGGAAAGGTAGGAGGGGAAAGGAAGAGGGGGAGGAGAAGAAGAAAAAGAAAGGGAAAAAAAGAAAATTACTAATTTGAGAATTAAAGCTTTAGAAGGTAGTTTGTGAGAAAACAGACTGGAAGTCCGTTACAAGAACAAAGACAAAAGTTATAAACATTTTTATTGGCTTTTTAAACTTTTCACCCCTTTATTTACAAATTTTAGGCTCAGAATGGTGCTCTTTTCCTTCAAAATAATATGCCTTCTGAAGTCATGGCATGATGCATCCTTCGAAGAAAGGAGTTTAAGCTCTTGTCTGAAAAGCAGAACTCCTCAGTCATTAATATGTAAACTTGAAGTAGACCATTTTGTGAGCATTTTGTGGCCCTACAAGGGCCATTGCAATCATTGCTTTGTTCTTTCTTATCTTTTTCTTCCTCATTTTCTTGGGTTTTATCTCCAGTCCCTTGTGTCTTACCTCATTAAACACTTAGAAAGACCCTGCAGGATTACTATGTCAGTCCCTGTGTGCACCCCTGGCCTGCCCAGCACATCAGTGGGCCATTTCTCTGGACAAAAGGCCTTTTCCTATTGAGCATAGTTCCACTAACTCCTCTCCAGTGAGTACAGGCCTCATAGAAAGGTAGATGCACACTGAGATTACAGCAAATTTAGATGAGTGTAAGGGACGTGTTTGAAAACTAAGTTTCCCTCAAAGAGTGCTTTCCTTCGTTTACAGAGTAGCTTGCTTTATCCCCACACCTGTGATACAAGAGCAGCATCCATTGCATAAGTAATTGTGGTAAGACTGAGAGGAAATGCTGAATTACTGATCTGTTCTCACTTGTTCTGCCAAAACTTTGAGACCCGACTTGATGGAGCCATTCAGAGAATCTTTGTCTCTTGTTTCAGAATTTGGCTTTCAAGGACTTGTAATGGCAAAGAACCAAGAAAGCAGGATTTCTGAATAGTGCGTCCCTGAAATTCTTGGCATTGGAAAAACAATAAAATGAACATGAGATTCTTAATTTTAACACTAAGAATAACACTCTCCCTGCTGTACAGTTTTAGTCTTTAGTCTGAGAGTCAGAAGCATTGTAAATTAATTTCTATGCTATCATTTTTGCCACTGTGTTCTCTGCCATTCTGTCTGCTCCCTTTCCCTGTCACCCATTACTGCCCTTTGGAGTTAGTGTGTGTATCTCACATCTATGATATGCAGCAAACACTTCCTGCATAAAGGTGCTTGAAACAACATCTGTCATCACATCAAAAGAGGTGTTACTGCCTAGTGCAGCTGGAAGGCATCTAATAATGTGATGGTTTAGACAAGGTTACAATGAAAAGGAATCTGTGGGAAATGTCTGAACCTTTTTCTGAGAAAACAACGTGTAGTCACTTTCCTCCATTTATGCTGATATTATGTAAACATTGTTTTTGCATATATTTATGCGATTTCTTCATCCGATAAGCTTGAAATTGTTTCTGGTTGTGAGAAGTACATTCTTGGTGCTGTGCTAGAGAAGCGCCATTATGAAGCGTTGCTATGGTGTTTAATTCTGCCTCTTTGAAGGGAAAACCCTTCTGGTGAATGTGCTGTTTGTTGACTCTGAACCAGTATGAGAATTTCTGATTCAGAGTCTAGAAAAGTTATAATAAACTCATTATACATTTTAAACGGAGAAGTGCCCTCCAGAATATGAATCCAAACTCAGAAAAGTGTTCAGTGAACAAGAACAATACTCAGTAGATTTTCAAATTGATGGAGCTTTCCAATGGAAACTAATTTGTTCCAGCATTGAAGTGAGCATAATTAACAGAGACTCTCTTTCTTAGGCCGATTAACCACTGAAAACCATGCCAACATTGTAACTGTAAGCAGTGAAAACCAATATTTATGAGGGGGATTGTGCAAGAGTTTGTGTGACAGATGGGCATTTTATCACTGTTGATGTTTGGAATTCCCTTGAAAAGTAATGCAATATCTTGTTATTTATGAATGAATGAACAAATGTGCTTGCAGAGGTTTCTTTGAAAAGAGGTATTCTAAATTAATCTTTTTCTCTGTTTATCCTCTGTTACTTTAAGTTAGGTAACCTCATATATTCTGATGCAAAACTTGAAAAATCATAATTGTGTTTTTATTGCAGATACAGATCCACGTGTTTTAGAAAAACAAGAATTACAGCAGCCAACCTATGTTGCTCTCAGTTACATTAATAGGTAAGCCACATTCAGAATTTATAGCAACCTCATCTGCCACTATTTACTTTTTAAATGTATCTTTTAAAAAAAGTAGAAAAATGCTTCCTTGAGATTATTTAAAAGTAGCCTCTGTATGAAATATTCTAGTTTCTCTGTTGGGAAGATGGAGAATTGTAGTCTTCTGTGCATATGCCTGAAAACATGACTGATTTATAAGCTCGTTCTGGAAGTATTTTGTATGCATCGTTAGAATGTGCTCTTTCAACTTCATAAGACAGTGTAGGAGATTAATGGATTTATGTTTGAGTGAACCTTTTAAATCCTGGGGTGAAGAGTAGCTTTATGAATTCAAAACATGGTTGGATATCAGAAAATAACAAATTGAAATAATTTAATTTCAGAAGGTTATTTAGTAGCAGCTCATCTTTTAGTAAAAACATTCTCAGCAACTAAACCCATCTGTGTAGGATAACGTGTGAAATAGCTTTTATTTATACTGAACACATGAGCCCAACCTTGGAGAACCATCAGGTCTGAAAGAAGAGTTAGTGTTTCAGCCAACTCAAATAATTAAGGAGACAGTAATTTTTTGGAGAGAAATTGAATTCACTATAGGTTAAGAAAACACACACTTCTAAGCCAAAAAAAAAAAAGTAAAACCAAAACTAGTTTTTAATGAAAATGAGAAACTCTGCTTGTAACCCAGGGCATAATTTCTAGTGATTGTCCCTTTTATATAAGGTGAAGAGTGTTCCAGTCTCTTGGTACCAGGGCCTGATGTTCATGATCTGAAGTAGAAACCAGGGAATAAATTATCTGTACCGTTTTATTTTAGTGCTGTGTTAGGAAACTTATTTTTTCTTGCCCAATTAGAGCTGTGAATTAGTCATCTATTTCAAGTTTAAGTTCAATCAGTTTCAAGTCCTATGAAGCATATTTTCAAAAGGGTACGTTAATATAAGCATCTATTTGTGTATCTCTTTTGCATTTTGTCTTCCTAAGAAGTGAGATAGGATACCTATAGTTTTTTATTACCTGTAACTTCTGACATATGGTAAGTTGAAAACCTTCAAAATCACATCAAATACAAAGAAAGATGTACATGCTAATTGAGTTTTTCACAGAACCTAGGTCATTTCCAGAAAGTAACAGGGGTTTTGAAAACTTCAATTACACATAACTTATATGAGCTAATATTAATAGTAGCCCTCTAATATTGGAGAACAGGGTAAATAGGCATACATAACAATTATGTTTAGTAAGACTTAATAAATTGAAGCTACTGTGATTTGGGTAAAATGTCACCTATGTATATACGGATGCATATGACACTAAGTCTTACCACTTTAAATATGTCTTTGTAGTTTATTTGCTTAGACCAGTGTCTAGACCAGAACATCATATTGGACCTAGTTGTTTGTCCCTCAATTCTTTTTTAATCCAGCCCAGACCCTTTGATGAAATGACTTGCTAAAGAGATGGACCTGTTGTCTCAAAAATGTTCCCGCCCAGTCTAGATTGTCCCTTGGCTGTTTCTCCAAGGTGCCATTTGGTGGGTTCCTACATTTCCTGTGTTTGTTCCAAACTGAAAGTGAGATCTAAAAAATATAGGCTTTGATCTGGACACATCACTGTGTTTAGAGGCCTAGGGAAATAATTTAACAAGTCAAGTCCTAGCTGGCAGAGTAGAGGAATATGTAGGAGATCTGTCAGTATACTACTAATGATCCTACAGAGAAGGGAAGGATTGTATGGGAAAGGTTATTAACTGCTGATACAGGATCACTTTGTGGGGATACTACCACATAACATAGAGTAATAATTAACATGCAATGAACATTTCAGACATTTGAAAATAGTAAATAAAAACCTGATAAACAAAAGAGAGGCCCAAGCAACTGACAACTGCATCTAATCAGAGTGGAAAGATCTACTAAAAGATAGACCTTAGATGGAAGAAGAGAAACACACAGATTCAGTCAGTATGAATTCAAGAAGAGATTGTCAAGGGCTGAGTAAAGTGGAAAAATAAAAGCTTGCCATCAATATCTTGACTACAGCAGAAAAGAGTACTATTTTTAAAAATGAGAGTTCTCTTTCCTTAGATTTCAAAGAGAAATATATTCTAATTCTGCTGAGCAGAGAAAACTGGAAATGAATTAATATTTCTCTGTTCAAATACCTGTTAATACAATCCTGATAGACATTTGAGCATCTCAAAATCAAGAGAAAACATTCTTTGCCAATGATACTGACTAACCAATCAGCAGAGAGGTATGATCCTTAACATGGAACTTGCCTTTCTGAAAAAGAAAAAGTAGTAGGTCAGTAGAAATCATTGCATTTATTTAGCTTGTTTTAAGCTGTTTTATACATTTTTTTTGAGACAGAGTCTCACTTTGTAATCCAGGCTAGCCTAAAACATGGTGTAGCCTTCCAATGGGGTTATAGGTGTGTGCCACCACACCTGACAAGGTTATAGTCTTTAATAATGTGTTAAGCATAATAGGTGCTGATAGATAGAAAGAGAAAAATCACGGATTCCCTTAAAAGCAAGTCTGTTTAATGAATGGCTTTATGGAAGTCAGCTGGATTTTGGATTTTGCATTCAATCTGCTACATTACTTTGTGTCATATCACCACTGGAAAACTTCACACTTATTAGAAAAATGGAGGTGGGGAGGTAAATAACAGTACCCAGGAAGTATTGGGTTTGGACATAACCAGCTAGGTTCTAAAATCTAACCACTGTACAGCTAAACTTGTTCAGCTACCAGAGTTAAGTACATAGTAAGAAAAGTAAGAGGAGAATTTGGAAGGCTGACATTGGAAAAATAAGATAGCACAGCTAGGCAGAGGGGACAAAGACAAAAATAATACAGAATAATAATCATGCCCTAGATAATCCGAGATTAGAAACCCAAAACAATGAAACTGTAGGAAACAACAGAAGCTACAAACACTATGAGTGAGGTGACCAGGAATAATGTGTGATGTTTTGTTATCATGAAATTGGGTTGAGTGTGCAAAGTGAATGCTAGTATTGCAGGCCTCAGCTACAATGGGGAAGGACTTCTTAGCATCTGGAACCAATAGAAAACAAAGGGCAGAGGGCAGTGAGTACACAGGAGATCATCCTCCACCGTGATTCACCAATAAGGCAGGCAGGGGCTAGGTGATCTACCTGCTAAAGTCAGGTGAATCTCCATAAGAGAATTGCATAGAGGCCATTCGTGCACTGAGGGTAGAGAGAAGAAGGCCACAACAGGAAGCAAGCCCAGTCTGGGAACCAGTGCCATGCGTAGACTGCCACTGGACTGGGGCAGCCAGACCCCAGTCGCTTCTGGCACATGGGCTAGCAAATAAGAAGTACCAACCCACCCACCCTCCCTACCTCACCCCATTGCTACCGTGACTGGCTTATCTGGAGAAACACAGACTATGATGAAAACTATGGAGGTGAAATGCAATTGGATGCCTGTGATGCTGTGGTGTGTCACTAACATTGCAGGTCTAGGGCCAGTGATCTGATCATAGGTTCAGGGGAGAGTAGTACACAGTGTGACATCTAGGGGGATCTCCTTCTGATGGTTGCAACCATCGTTGATTCCCTATAGTCTCGTTTTGGAAGTATCATTTCCATTGTTTTGTTGGATTGGGTTTTATTGTCTTTTGTTTTGTTTGATTATGTCAAATCTGATGGCAGGAGCAGCAGTTCAAAGAAAGCAAGATATATTATGGTAGCAATTTTTGATTTACTGTTGGTTTCTTTTGAAGTCCTTTATTGCATTACTGTTTTGTTTTTATTGTTTCTATTCTATTCTGTTGTGTTCTGTTTGATTTTTGCTATGTCCGAAGCTATCTGCAATTATTTTGAAGACATCAAGAGGCATTATGGTAACTATTGTTGATTTTGTAATGTTTTGAAGTCCTGTGTCACTTACACTGGTTTGTTTTGATTTGTTTTGTTCTGTTTTATCCTCTATAAAATAAAATAAAATAAAATAAAATAAAATAAAATAAAATAAAATAAAAATTGCTGAGAGCTCTAGACCCTCTATGGATACTGTCCACAAGGCATTATCTGTCTATAAGTGTCAAGGTGGTTTATTAATAACTATGACTCCCCAGAAAAAGATAACTAAAATAACTTAAAGACATGATAATATACATACCTAACCCTCTTAATTATACTTTATTCTCTACAAAATGTTTTTTATTAAAATAATGTAAATTCGAGTTTCCAAATCAATTAAGTCTGGCTTATTTTTTCTTGAAGCATCTGTGAAACTAGTAGTGTTCTCCATACATGAGTTGGAAGCTGCTAGTGTAGTATCACTTCCACTTTCCTTTTTAGCTTCTCCAGGGAACCCTAACATCTTTAATTCAGAATGGCTTTCTGTTCTTTTTCTAATTCAAAACACAGAGTGCTGTCTTCTTTTTCATAGTCATCTGGGAAAAAGGAAAAAGAAATTGTGCCTAAATATGCTAACCCATTCCCCATCTCCTCTTATATCTCTTTTATTTTTTATTTATTTATCGGTACCGAGGATAGAACTCATGACGCGTGCTTGCAAAGCAGGCACTTTATGCTGCTGAGCTAAATCCCCAGCCCTTATATCTCTTTTAAAGCAATCCATCTACTTACAACCTCTCAGACACTGAGCTGACTTCTGTTAAAAATAAAACTTTTCTGTTGTTGTTTTGAGTTTTTTGAGGGTTTTTGTCTTGGTTTAGTTTTTTGAGACAGGGTCTTGCTATGTAGTTTAGGCTGGCCCTGAACTCACTATGTAGCCCAGGCTGACCTCAGACTTGGAGTGATCCTCCTGTCTCAGCCTCCCAAGTGCTGGGATTACAGGCGTGCACCATCACGCCCAGAACAGCTGTTATTTTTTGGCTCAGAAACTATTACAGGTTATACCCACACTTCTGATGTATTTCTCTTCTCTTCTCTTCTCTTCTCTCTCTCTCTCTCTCTCTCTCTCTCTCTCTCTCTCTCTCTCTCTCTGAGAAATATGGCAGTGCAGTGGTGGTGAATAGAGTAATAAGGTCAGACCATTTAAGTTACATTCCCATCTGGTAGTTCACGCTCTATATGACAGAGTTACAAGAATTTGCCTTTGTTTCCTCATCTCTAACAAAATGCCTTCTTTCTTGAGAGTGTTAAATCACATAGTGCATGTAAAGTACATATACCAAACATGTCTATATACGTTTTCAAAACGTTTATAATTTTCTGTATTCTCCTCATAGTAACTATCTTTTTCTCTATCAAGTCACTACTTAGAGAAACAACTGCAGAAGCTTCGCTTTGGAGTAAGGCTAGAATTATTTCTACAAGGAAATAAGCTCCACAAAGGCAGTAAAATTTTCTGTGTCTCATCACTGTGTCTCTACCACCTAGAAAAGTACCTGGCACATTGTAGACTCTCAATGTTTATTGATGGAAGGGACAAAGTTGTATATGAATGAATAAAAGTGAGTAAATGAATATCCCTAAGAACTGTAGGGACACTTAGGTGAGGAATCAGGATCCCCTGCTGCTACCATGCATTGAAAGACCTATGGATAAATATCAAATTTGTATACTTTTATTTAGCACTCATCTGGCTTGCTGTATAATACTATACTAAATGATAACTATCACTGTGTCGTACCATAAATAGACAAATATAGGAAATAATGGTTTTCAGACTCTGGACAATAGGTTTTACAAAATTATAATCCCTGAGAGAAAAGATGCTTAGGGAGTATGGCCCATGATCACCTGTCTGTCAGTGAGCACTTTGTGTGGTGAGCTAGGCCCAAACACGGCACAGTGCTCCCAGGAGACACAAGTCAGAGGTGAGGCAACTAAAGCTACTCTAATCTCTCTCTGTCTCTGTCTCCTCTCTGCTCTCTGTATCTCTCTCTCTCTCTCTCTCTCTCTCTCTCTCTCTCTCTCCCCCTCCCTCCCTCCCTCCCTCCCTCTCTGTATGTGTGTGCATAATGTGTTTTGGGGTAGGGGAGAAGATGAATGAAGATGTGGGTGCTGTGTAGGCTTTGCAGAAGTTCCTGTGAGGGTCTTCTGTGAGTCCATGGCTGATGGTAGGCTGCACATGTTCAGCGTAATACAGTGAGTCTTGTCAGAGGAGGAGAAGCAGCAGCAGGGTGGGAATGGAATAGAGATACCATATTGTATTCCAATATGGGCAGCCCACCCAGTGTCCTAATCATTCAGTTGAGGTGTCAAAAAGACCTCATATTACAAAAAAGATCTTTGTTCTAAAATATGGCTTGCTATAGAGCCAACCCAACAATGCCTAAAGACAAACAAATTTCTGTAAGATTGTCAGAGGAGACAAGAGTTTAGAGGTGAATCCTGACAAGTTAGAAGGTCTTAGGACACATTTTGGTTTTCCAGAGATTTGATCTAATAGAGTAAGTCTAGGCTTACACAATTTCAGCTTGATAAGTCTGAAGTCGAACTGCTTGCTAGAACAAACCTCAGTACAGTAGTCTTGGTAGAAATGAATTCTATGTTACAATGTCTGTTGTACAATAGAAAGTTACTAGACATAAAAGAAACAGGAAAATCGTCTGTTAGAGAAAGAAAACAAAGCATTCAATAGACACCTCTCCCGAGATGTTCTAAGTGTTAGATTTAGGAAACAAAGACTTGAAAGCAGCTATTAGAAATACGTTCAGTGATTTAAGGTAAAAATATGCTAAATTAAAGCTTGTTTCAAATGAAAATAAAATCAGTCTGGATGCTTTATTTTCCACATTCTGCCAGAATGTAACTGTTTAATGAAAGCTTTCTTCCTCTTTCATACTTTTCTTCCCACTCCAAAACCCCACCTAATCCTCCCAAACTCTCACTCATGCTGTTTCAGTTGGAGTCATTTTTGCCAGATTATAGTCAGTCATAGCCTCATAAAAAATGCTGTAATTAGCAGAGCTTGTACTGGCCTTCTATTTATTTTATTCAGACAAGCCTGAAGCATTTGATTTTTTTTTAAATCTAAAAGCAGTGAATTTTTTTTCATGAAACCACCTGTTTATGGTCTTCCAAGAGCAGTCATATTTATTGCAATACAAAACCTACTTTCCTATTTCCCTCTTTTGTCTCCAGATCTGAAGTTCTGCTGTGTACTCCAGCCCCAGACTGAGGTTTGTAGCTTAATGCATGCCATAAACATGTTCCATGCTTTTAGGTCTCAAACACCAGACATCATGCTGCCATTTTCTTAGCCTATGGTTTTATGGACATCAGTTGAAACAAAGCTGAGATGGCTGCCTGCCAGATTTTCTTTATAATATCTCTTACCTTATTTGCAATATTTATTGCGTGCTACAGAGACCATATATACTCTTGAGGGATATTGGGAACCTAGAAAGAGAGTCTTTGTGTGACATTTTGGCTTGCTCCAATAGAATTAAGTTGTGTTGCTGGCACAAAATACATAGTAGAAGAGATGAGTCTTGGCAGAGCTGGGTGATAATGATTCACTTTCTAAGCACTGGGATGCTGGAAGTCTTTATAGTCTACAGTTTTTTCCTGGTACAGTGCTTTAATCAGGTTGCATAAACAACCCAAATCATAGTAAACCCACTTTTTCTTTTTAGTCTTTATGTTTATTCATCAGTATTCATGATTGATCCTGTGCATCTTTGAGCCCAGTTCAGAAATGCAGTGCTTTTTTTTCAAAACCTTCAAACTTATTACAGGCCAGTAACAATTCAGCGATGCTGAAACTGTCTAAAAATAGACTTAGAATGGGTAGAAACCCATTTCATGCACCTTTTCCTACCAAAAGCTGCTATACTTTTCATTACTTCAAACGGTGAGATTTCCCCGTGGACCAGTGTTTTCCCTTCTTGTAGCCTGTTGGTGATACCACACTTGCTTAAGACCTGTAGGGACTCAGCCCTTGCTGCCTTAACTTGCCTCCACACGTGGCTGGATGCTAGAGATCAACTTTGCATTTACTGATTAGATTAATTCCCTTGTGCCCATGGCCTTGCTGCTTCATTGCCTTTGTTCCTTCACCTGTGATAAACCTTACACCTCTGTACCCTGTGGCTGGGCTTCGGAGAGTCCTCCAGAAAAGCACAGAGCATTGCTCCACTGCAAACACAAGCTCACCCTCAAGACTGCTCTGTAACCCTTTCCTCTCCAGTTGAAGCCTTGCTGAACTTATTATCACAGTTCAGTTTCCGATGTTTCCCACTGTACTCAAATTCCCAGAGGAATTCCCTATTGCAGCAGAAGCACTCAGTTCCTGTGCTAAGAAACACAGAGGCCATTGCTGTGTCTGACCTCAGCTTCCTTCTTTCTACCACAAACTGCATCTGGATTTTTTGTACATGTTCTTTCCATTCTCCTCTCCTGTGTTCAGAGCCATCGCCATAGCCTTCATGCTGCAGCCCTCTCATCTGTGTGGCTTCAAATTCTCTCTGTCTGGCTTCCTGTACTCACGTTATGTATATCATAAAGTCTTGCCTATCCTAAGAATTCCCATTTCTGTTTTCTTGGCATGGATAACTGCAGTATCTTCCTTAAGACTTTGCTCTACTCAGCCCACTAGCATTCAAGTTGTTGACCACTTTCTGTTTCTGAAATCTTTTCTCCCTTGGGCCCATGAGCTTGTTCCATGCTGATTCTTCTCCTACATCTTTGCCACATGAGTAGTGACGTCTCCCTAAATTTTGTCCCCAGTAATTTGCTTCTCTGTCTACATTTGTTCCATCTCATAACCTTAACCATCACCTCGAGAAGATTCCGTGGTTCCCTAATCCCAAGTTTCTTCTCATCTTTATCTTAACCACTCACTACTTGTGGATACAGGAATATTCAGGACAGGTTCAGCTCCTCCAGTGCCAGCTCTTTATTTCACATCCCTCCAAAATGGCATGTTTTTGGAGTCATAATGTTGTTTAATGGACATTATGTATTCATATCTTAGAATGCATTAGATCTATCTCTGTTGACTTAAAATAATGTAAAATAAAGAAAAAAAGAAATACACATGTATATATAATACATTCTACATAAAGTCCAATTTCAGGCTTCCATTTTCAAAAAAGCAAGTGTCACAACCAATGCATATTTTAAAAATACGTGAATAAAAGGCACAGTTTTATATGTGTGTATCCTGTTGCCCTCCCATTGTGTGTCTCACTCATCTTTCTGTTTCCTGCCTCTTCACACCTGACTATGGCAAACACTTTGCACATGGCATAAAATTAAATCACAAAGTGGCAAATTATAACGTAAGAGATGACCTTGCAGATCCTCCCTCCGCCCCTACCATACACATTTACAAAATGACTCAAGGCACTACACCTCTCTTATTTCATCTGGAAATTCAGATCGCTGGCAGTAATCTACTTGATTTATCACTTTCCCCTTATGTGCAGCACCTTGGAGTTAATTAAGAAGACCATGAATCTTCCCTCTGTAACTCTAGTACATTCCCATTTGCAAAATACTCTCATATTGCTGAGACTGTTGATTCAGGACTCAAGTTGAAACATTACTTAATTTTCTCACATTGAGGTTCATTATTCTGAGCCTAAAGACCTGTCCTGCCTTTGAAGGCTCTCTCACTGGCAAGCTTTAAAATATCTCCATGTTCTCAGTTTCTAAATAACCTGTTCTCATTTCTTTCATCATAGTTAAAACTTTGGTCACTGGTTAGGGCAGTGCAACTAAGTCAGCCACTTGCCCCTTGAAAAACCACCCCATCCTCAGCCACCGTGCAAGGGCTGCCCGAGTGCCTCACTTTTGACCTGTGTCTGGCTGCTTTCCAGCAAGAGCAGTCTGCACATAGAAAGACATGACATCCACATAGATACATCATCCCAAACAACACACAAGTCTGTCCAGCAAATGACAGATGAGTCATAAGAAAGCAGACTAAGATACGATGTGTGTTTATACCAACTCCCGAGGATGAATGTATGCATTATGTATCCCAAACATGTACTAATAAAAAATAAAAAGAAACCATTATCCTAAAGTCATTCAAAGTTTTATTGAAATTGTCATATTAAGGAAAAGATGAAGCACATTATACAGAAAATTACTCATATTGTTCCATTGTTTCAACAGAGGAGCATCTTTTAGTTGAGCACCTACTGGGTTCAGGGTACTAACCAACGTCATTAGTCCTCACAATGACCGTGCCTCACAGCTTGTATCTTCCTTCTAT